>CM060274.1:395970-685872 GCA_030684275.1 Acipenser oxyrinchus oxyrinchus | reverse complement strand
TCTGCTGATCTGTTGTGAGGTATCGCGGTCGTGAAGGAACACAATTGGACATTCTAAACCAGGAGTGAAGAACGGGTGGAAAATAATCGGGAACAAAAATAAAACAAAGGTCGACGAGCGATAGTAAAATCAAATCTTAATTACGCTTAGCGGGTCCGTGGTAGCAGGTGAGTCGTTTTCATTCCGCAGGAACTGCATTGCAGTCTGGCCTCTTTCCGCAAAGGCATAACAAACACACTATTCACCACAAACGGCCCTTAAAAAGCCATTCTTGGTGTGTAACTGGAGAAGGCTAGCCCTAATTAAAGGCCATTCTCCTGGGCTGTGCATGTCAATGGGTGCCTTGTTTCCACTCTCCCACCATTTAGCATTAGCAAGCATTTCTGTGCACCTCACCTGTATTTACATTTAGCCAGTGACCCATGAAAAGAAAACGTAGAGCTAGAGCAGCCTGAAACTGAGCAGCTACCAAACGGATAAGCTGTGGTTTTTACAGGGCTAACATATCTCTGACTGATGCTTCCTTCTTATGTTCGGCATCCCTATGTCACCAAAAGCCTACTTGGCACCTGCTTGCCCTCTTTAAATAAAGAATAGATTTATGCCTACTAGACTTGGTGGCACCATTTCTAATTAAGCATTCGTTTATGTGGTATATTAGAGAGAGTACGTTTTGATTGATCTATAGGTTTAGTAAATTCTCGTGCCGACTGCTGTACATTAAAATAGCACATTGATATAACGGCACATGCAGCATCCACTGAACTGTATGTTGTTTAAACCATATAACCTACAAACATCAGCTTCTATTACATGCACAGTAACAGTACTGTGTTTTAAAAAGCAGAACGGCTGCAAAAAAACAAAGGTATTTCAATGACTTCCTCTTATACAAACACATTGATATTGCACCTGTTGGAACCAAGGGAATTTGTATTATAAGGTTTGTTTTAAGATAAGATACTCTAATCTGAGCGATTCATATGAAGAGGAAATGTGTGTTATGCAAGCTTGTGTCAATGAGAATTGACTGTAGTGTATGTATGTATTTAATTATTCCATTCCCATGGTGGTAAGCCAAGGGTTAACATATTCAGACAGCTATTATAGACCTTTCAATGACTTCCTATCAGAACCTCTTCACTTCAACTTGTACTTACTGGGGTCATCACTGAGTTCAAACAAGGTCGCTATGAATAGGTCCTTCCCCTGCAGAAAATAATCCCTAATGCCAGTCTTTGATGTAAAAAAAAAAAAATACTGCTTCCAAATACTGGGTAGTGTTCACTTCGTAAGCTTTTCAGTTCATGAAACCAATGATTTTAGAGAGGGTTCATTTGTTTATTCCCATTTTTACAATGCACCATTTAACCTAAAAGAATGTTAGTAAACATGCTTTAAAACCATTAAAAATGAAACACACACTCCTTCTGTGAATACAGCCCATTATGTTTCAAAATCAAAACACCTGTTGCCAAAAAATACATGCTGGCAGTCCAATGATTTGAGTTAAGAGGAGCAGAGTGATAGTCATACTAGTGACTTTTAATTGGACTTTCTTCTTTGCATTCCTTGTGTATCTGTGTGTTCATGTTACACAGCAATTCAAATCCTGACATGTCATTCATTCATCATCAATCTGCAAAAGCAGCCGTCCCTAAAGACACAATGGGTTCAAAGCCCCTAATCAATATGTGGAATGACCTCTGGAAAAGCTTATGTAGGTCTTGCCTGGGCTATTTTAAACTTGACCTTTTAAACCAGACTCTTCACAGCTATAAAACACAAAGGCCTCGAGGCATGAAACAGACACCTAACAATGAGGCATGAATGACGGGTCAAAGGTCGGAGAAAGCCCCCCCATGGTGGCCGCTGTAAACAATTACTGAAGGGGAGTGTCTGACTTGCATCCTGGCCATTGTGGTGCTCATGTCGCTCAAGTGAAAGGGATGCACACTAAATAATCCCACCCAATCCCTCAGCTTCTCCTGAAGTATTGAAGTCAACCCAGGATCAGAGGTCAAGCACAGGGCTTGCACTGCTGGATAGACCAGATCAATTAACTGGACTAGTGCTCCAGGCTGAGACTATAAGTACTCTATCCTCATTCCAGGCTCATTGAACCAATACGACTTCACCAGGGGGTCGGAAATACACTGTTCCTAGTGCCGTTCCCTGCACTGAGCCTTTATATAAGCACTACCTGATAACAACAGAAGACAGAAGGCACAGTCCTGCTTTGTTTTAAGCGGCCCTTTTTAGTTTATTAACTGTTAACAACTAACTTAACGTTAACAAATATTGTTCATTTTGTCTTAATAATTAGTTGCTGAACTTTTAATTGTTTCAAAAAGTCGTCTTAAAATTAGCTGGAGCTAGAGCTTTCTCCTGTTGTGCTCCTCGGTTGTGGAACTCTTTTCCGATTACCATTAGGCAGGCAGAAACACTGGATTCTTTGAAATCTAGATTGAAAACATACTTCTTTTTAACATGCTTTTAAATAATTGGTTATAACTGGAGTGTACTGTACACGTGAGCTCTCCCGTTTCTATATAACTTTGTACAGCGCTCCGGGATACCTTGGAGTGAAGGACGCTACATAAAAATTAATTTATATTGTATTATAAGCTATTAGAACAGGTACAATAAAAAAAAATAAAAACAAATTCTGTGAACCAAATTAAACCCATTTCAATAATACGATCCTGAACCAGGGTTCTGATATTTGCTGAACAGTTTTTTGCTGGTCTTATGATCAGCCTTTTATATCAGTCTTCTACGAGCATATTTATGAAGACACTGCAAAAAGGTTGGTCTACTTGACTTCGTTTCTGATTGGGTTTTAGCTAAATTCTGGTTGGTTGGACTGTAGGAATCTGGCAGAGCAAAGGATTGAAACAAATGGAAGTCTTCACCAAATTAATTGTGTGATCTGTCAGTTCCAAAGAAATGCAGAAGCCATTGGGGTTAAAGCAGATTAGCTAGGACCACATCCAGGCGGCTCCTGAGGGACCCAATGAATTAGCAACATCAATATGGCTTGGGAACCTACTCCATAGACCCACCAGTCCCTGTGTGGAAAAGTGCCTTTTACACCCTGTCCTTAATGTCAGTCGCAAATCTCCAAGTTTCAAATAGCCACAGGGGTTGGCTTTTGAAGACTCAAGCCCTGGGATCAAGGGTAGTCAATTATCTAGGAAGACCATGTACATTTGCCGAAACGCAGCAGCAATTTAGACAAATGTCTTTTTAAATAACTTCAAGACTTCTCTGAGAAATATTTGTCTCAATGTCTAGTGTTTGAAGCTATGGATGATCTCTAAGATGGTCAGTGGAGGGAAACCCAAGACAAACAGCTGTAGCTTTGGCAGAAACTTCAGGCATATCAATGTCAAGAATCAGAAGGCATCTCCATCATTTTGTATTTCACAGCAGAGAAGCCAGACAGGAACCTCTTATCACAGAATCCAACACTGCACAGAGAAAACAGTGGGCAGCCCGTGTTGCAGAGATTTCTTTAAGGGAACACTTGAGTCTTGTTTTGCAAACTGTAATGGATCTTCTCGTAATGAACGATCCGTTAATAATACTGAAATCAGCATGAGACACATACTGACCTCTCCACTACAGAGCTCGCTCTTCAGTTGAATGTTTGGAAGTTCGCCTTTGAACCATCGCTTTGCGCCCAGCCCTTGCCTCTCCTTTCCATTCAATGGGCTGAGATACCAAGCCATTACAGCGGTGCCCTATGGGAAAGAATCCTGAAGCCTGTGGTTGAAACTGGTCAATGAATTTAAAACATGTACTGGTTTCTAACTTCTAGCTCTGAGTTAGTGAAAGAAGCTTAAAGATCTCAGTCTACAGAAATGGCTGGTGCCTTCTTCTGTGTTTGTGAACTTGACTTTTCTAAGTTCTACCTTAGAGTTCTGACGGAGCATTTTGAAGTTGTGCAGGAGTCCACGTCAGAAAACCACCTCACAATTTAGCCCAATTGTCAGTCTCTGCTTGAGAGAGGCCCCCAGGACTGAATAGCAGTGGTGAGATTGTTTTAATCTGTTTTACTCAGTTCTCAAACCCAGAACAGTCTCCCAGGGTCTCCCCAGTAACTGACCGTCGATGGCAGCTGTGGGATTTAGTCACACACAAAAATAAAAGATTAAAAAAAAAATTATAATAACCGCACCACATGACTGAAACGCTACATTTTGCTTACAATGAGAAGCCCTGAGGGACCACTGCATAGACCAGGCTTCCCCTCAGAAGAGTTTGAGCAAGTGTTAATATGCCAGCGTGTCATTTTCATCCTCCCCCCCAGGGATTATTATGCTTTTTTTTTAATCTGGAGAGAGCTGGGTGTTTTGAATTCCTCTTGGCTTTGTGGTGTCATATTAGCTGGACAAGTCACTCGTGAAAAGAATGTTTTGTTGAATCGTTGAGTGCAATCCGGATCTGTGCTTCGCATGCTGATAAAAGAAGAAAAGTTGATTTAAAAAGAACCAGCTTGTCTGGAGAAAGGATTAGCAGATTAAAAACATCATTGTCATCCCCCCCCCGTTTTATGTAACATAGAGCTACATTTCATAACTTGAAAGGGGATTTATTAACATATTAATAGATTTTAAAAAAGGACATGTTTCAAACGTGCTCAATATCACCATCAAAAACTATTGCCAGTAAAAAAAATAAAAATAAAAAAGATTTGAAAGAAGTTAGTAGGACAGTTTATATAGGATGCAAGAAAATGAAATTGTAGGTTATAAAGGAATTCCCTCAAATGTTTCTCAGACTGAATTACACTACGAAAGGACTGGCAAATTAATTTTAAGGACTAGACACCTGCAGTTTTTCTTGGAAGTTAAAATAATTCCAATATAAAACATGAGCACCTAGTTAAAGAAAAAAGCCCAACTTTGTCCTGACTTGTCTCCAGGTTTCCTGGGTGCCAGTGAACCAATTTCCATCCTGGTCTGAAAGGTCATTGGTTCAGAACCAGTGGAGGGCTATCTTGGAAGTTGTCCAGCTATCTATCAATGTGTTCCTGCCTTGCTCAGTGGCACAGGAGCTTAACATCCTTTATCATGCTGAGTCTCAATAGGCTTATGGGGCTGTTGGCGCCTGTCTGTATCTCTCCAGCAGGATCTGTGGAACCAAGTGGCTAGCTCCTGTTCCCATGGCGATTACCCCTGTGCGAGCAGGATTAATTTAACCTTCGGGTAGGAGAGAGAGAGAGAGAGAGGGAGAGAGAGATTTCCATTTGGCTTGTGCTGATTTTTCTTCGGACTTACAAGACACACCGACCTACTGTAGTCTTCACAAACCATAACTCTTTTATTAAAAGACAGTTTTAATTGAATACGGTTGGGTGTTACTGTTTCTAAAGGGATTCTCTCGATTTAAAAACATTAGAGGACTGTAACTAAAACAGTCTTACACGTTTTTAGTGAGCCCTTCTCAACTTAAATCGTCTTTCAACAGAACAAGAAGCCTTAAACTGGCTTCTATTGCTAAAAATGGTAGTTAACAAAGAAGAAGACAGTCTAAGGCCTATTATAAGAAATCTACCTTTTTCTCTGGTCATGTCGACTCCTGCTTTGATCTGTAATCTAATGTCGTAAGGACTTCTGGATCCACACCAAAATCACTGGTACATTAACTATGTTATAAGAAATCAACTGTTACGGGTTTATCAAACTCCCAGTACATCTTATTCTGTACAGATGTGATCTCATGTATAGAACATACAGAACATAGCTTAGGATGGCAAAATCGTCATGGACTGAGTCACCACACCGCGCTTCACCGCTACTGACCAGGTGCCAGTGAGTTCAAGCGGACATGTGCAGGGCTGGCATTTGACCTCCAGGGGTCAGTAGTTCACAGACATCTGCTGTCAAACTCCTGGGTGTAACGATTTCTGGTAATTCACAGTACTTTTGAAGAGAGGCTGGGATGTCGAAGGTTAAAAAGCAAAAAAACCTCTGCTCTGTACCTCATTCAGTCCTGGGGTAAAATGATTAATATAATCCTGGTCCTTCAAATCTAAAGACAAATAACAGGTATATACAGACAAAATACACCCTTGGCCACAGCTGTAAATTCAGAGTTAGAACTGCAAGAACAATTAAAAGTTGATGATCAAGTTTTTTACAAGCATGACCTTTCAGAGCTTTTCTAAGGAAGGATTTAAACCCAAGATTCTCCCACTCTCAGTTCTCATGTTTCGATTTGGATCCACTTGAATGACATTCCAAGCCATTAACATATCCACAAATAACCTCCACACCCACCCTCTCTTTATATATATAAGAACTGGCAAAAATTTTAAGGACTAAAAATGCCTGCAGAATTTTCTTGGACAGTTAAAATAATTTCAATGAAAATGCATGGGAACAGAAAGAAAAATAATCTCCATTTGTCTGACCACCTTTGTGGAAAAAACAGAACCAATTTCCATTCTTCTAAAGGTCATTGCACAGTTCAGAACCAACTGCAGGTATCTTGGCTGAAGTCTGGAGAGCTAACCATCAATGTGTTCCTGAATTGCTCAGTGCACAGGATGCTTAACATCCTTCATGAATGCACAGACAGAACTCGATGGATGTTGAGATCAATGGCTGTGTGGGGCCATACCATCACTTCCAGGACTCTGTTCTTCTACTGAGTAATAGCTTCTAATGCTTTGCTGTATGGCGGGTGGTTGTCTGCTGCAGGAATTAATTTGGAGAGTCAATCAGATGCACTCCCTGATGGTGATTGCATGATGGAGAAGTATCTTCCCGTACTTACTGCGATTGAGAGACCATTAATTCTGACCAAATCCCAACTCCATTTGCAAATGCAGCCCCAACCTTGCAAGGAACCTCCACCATTGATTCACTGTTGCCTGCAGACACTCATTCGCGCGGCTCTCCAGACTCTAACAAAAACTGCCTTCTGCTACAGCAAATATTTCAAGCTCTGACTCATCAGTCCAGAGCACCTGCGCCTTTTCTGCACCCCAGTTCCTGTGTTTCGTGCATAGTTGAGTCGCTTCACTTGTTTCCACGTCGGAGGTATGGGCTTTTTGGCAGAAGTCTTCCTTGTGCCACTTCTGACCAGACTTCTCCGGACGAGTAGATGGGCGTACCAGGGTCCCATGGTTTTCTGCCGATTCTGAGCTGAGTGGCACTGCTGGTACATTAACTATGTTATAAGAAATCAACTGTTACGGGTTTATCAAACTCCCAGTACATCTTATTCTGTACAGATGTGATCTCATGTATAGAACATACAGAACATAGCTTAGGATGGCAAAATCGTCATGGACTGAGTCACCACACAGCGCTTCACCGCTACTGACCAGGTGCCAGTGAGTTCAAGCGGACATGTGCAGGGCTGGCATTTGACCTCCAGGGGTCAGTAGTTCACAGACATCTGCTGTCAAACTCCTGGGTGTAACGATTTCTGGTAATTCACAGTACTTTTGAAGAGAGGCTGGGATGTCGAAGGTTAAAAAAGCAAAAAAAAACCTCTGCTCTGTACCTCATTCAGTCCTGGGGTAAAATGATTAATATAATCCTGGTCCTTCAAATCTAAAGACAAATAACAGGTATATACAGACAAAATACACCCTTGGCCACAGCTGTAAATTCAGAGTTAGAACTGCAAGAACAATTAAAAAGTTGATGATCAAGTTTTTTACAAGCATGACCTTTCAGAGCTTTTCTAAGGAAGGATTTAAACCCAAGATTCTCCCACTCTCAGTTCTCATGTTTCGATTTGGATCCACTTGAATGACATTCCAAGCCATTAACATATCCACAAATAACCTCCACACCCACCCCCTCTCTTTATATATATATATATATATATATATATATATATATATATATATATATATATATATATATATATATATATATAATTGTATAAGACTCTGGACGATACAAGCTGACCTTGAGTGAGGTCAAAATGAGCTTGCATCTCCCCTATGATGTATGCATCATTTATAATAATGAGTGAAATAAGAATAATTAAACAATATAGAACATCTTAATGTGACATCATTTCATTCTGATAGAATCTCACATAACAGATGGATACAAATTATAATTTTTTTTCAGAATATTTTTTTTTAACAACAGATGCATAACAAACAGCCATCTCCAAAAATAGCAATGGTTACTCCAAAAAAAAAAGAAATAGAGAAATTGATTAGCCACTTCATTATCATGTACATAATCAATAATACAATAATAATAATAACAATAGTCCTGTGATAACCCACAATAAATACTCTAATCTAAAGATTACAAATAAATAGGCTCAGAACATTCATTACTCGATTTCTCCACAGCAGTAGTGAGGTAGGTTCAGTATTCCAATGTATTCTGAAACGTGGTGAGCTCTTATCATGAACTCAACCATGCGTTCTGTGGATGTTCATTACCATAATGGTATCCAATGGCAACCAGTTATAACATATACAATAATCACTGTGCTTATGAGGTGGAGATGGGTATTGGTTCATGGAAACAAAGATATTTAGCAAGCAAGGCAATGAATTGCCCCGCCCGCCATTGTGCATTGACTCATCAGTTCCAAAACGTGTTGCACGCTAGATATTACTCTATCCATGTATGAGGGTTTTTTGGGGTTTTTTTTGCCAGTCATGCAGACGCATTTGGATAAACAATGGGGATTAGTGCTGAGGCTGCAGTATATGCAAGCAAAGCTTGAATGACGCAGGTCTCTGTATGGCACACTGTACATCGGAACTCCTCTCTTAACAATTAATAGCCAGCTGTCATTTAAACAATTATAAATCACGGAGAAGGAAACATTGCATTAGAGTCATCTTCTGCTGTCCTTATAACAGGTTTTCCCATGGTTATACTATGCGGTGATCATAGTTCACCCTGGTTATACTATGCGGTGATCATAGTTCACCCTGGTTATACTTTGCACTGATCATAGTTCACCCTGGTTATGCTATGCACTGATCATAGTTCACCCTGGTTATACTTTGCACTGATCATAGTTCACCCTGGTTATACTATGCACTGATCATAGTTCACCCTGGTTATACTATGCACTGATCATAGTTCACCCTAGTTATACTATGCACTGATCATAGTTCACCCTGGTTATGCTATGCACTGATCATAGTTCACCCTGGTTATACTATGCACTGATCATAGTTCACCCTGGTTATACTATGCACTGATCATAGTTCACCCTGGTTATGCTATGCACTGATCATAGTTCACCCTGGTTATACTATGCACTGATCATAGTTCACCCTGGTTATACTATGCACTGATCATAGTTCACCCTGGTTATACTATGCACTGATCATAGTTCACCCTGGTTATACTATGCACTGATCATAGTTCACCCTGGTTATACTATGCACTGATCATAGTTCACCCTGGTTATACTATGCACTGATCATAGTTCACCCTGGTTATGCTATGCACTGATCATAGTTCACCCTGGTTATACTATGCACTGATCATAGTTCACCCTGGTTATACTATGCACTGATCATAGTTCACCCTGGTTATGCTATGCACTGATCATAGTTCACCCTGGTTATACTATGCACTGATCATAGTTCACCCTGGTTATGCTATGCACTGATCATAGTTCACCCTGGTTATACTATGCACTGATCATAGTTCACCCTGGTTATGCTATGCACTGATCATAGTTCACCCTGGTTATACTATGCACTGATCATAGTTCACCCTGGTTATACTATGCACTGATCATAGTTCACCCTGGTTATACTATGCACTGATCATAGTTCACCCTGGTTATGCTATGCACTGATCATAGTTCACCCTGGTTATACTATGCACTGATCATAGTTCACCCTGGTTATACTATGCACTGATCATAGTTCACCCTGGTTATACTATGCACTGATCATAGTTCACCCTGGTTATGCTATGCACTGATCATAGTTCACCCTGGTTATACTATGCACTGATCATAGTTCACCCTGGTTATACTATGCACTGATCATAGTTCACCCTGGTTATACTATGCGTTGATCATAGTTCACCGTGGTTTGTCATGTTTATTAACCCTTTACTGCATATTTAGATATCCCTTTGTAAACTTATCTACATCATTTATTTACAAAATAAGTGGAGTGAGTTGACCTGGAAACAGACTGGCTCATTTTTGGAGGGGTGTTGGTATGCCATTAAACACAATACTGTATTAAGTGTAAAACAGTGACAGCAGGTGACTAGAATGAAGCGTCCGGTTTCTTTTTAGTGTTTTTCAATGCTTGCCTACACTCTAAAGTACGTTCAATATGTTTTTCTACAATTCTATTAACTTTTGTAAGGAGCAAACATTTGTAATTGAAAAAAAAACATAAAAGTTAGCAGCAATTTAGCAGTTTTCCATACTTCTTAAGAATGGGCTGGACCTTTGAAATTAGTCTTAACGATAGTTGAGCGACCGCTTGAAAACTGTGTGGTTTCATCTATCTCTCTTTACCTTTAAAACCACCACTAACTCATGCTTTCTGTTCTTCTCTTTCTCCTATCCATTCTGTTGTAAGAGATGCATTTCTCTTCTGAAAACGAAAGCCAACATTTGTCTAGCGGACAGTCTGAATCGATTCCTCGAAGAGCAGCTGGATGGAACCCTTTCTCACTGAGAGTGGTTATTAATCTGCCCTTTCTGTTTTCTAGGTTCGATAACTGTGCCCTTTCTGTGAGTCAGTCTGGTGAGGGCTCTGTGTTTGTGGTCTGTAGCAGAGACTTTGTGTGCGATATCGTGACACTGTCGCTTGCTTTCACAGATGAATCCTGAGGTACAATGAGAAGAAACAGCACTTGTGCCTCGTCCCTGGAAAACCCATCATCCTAAATGGTTGCCTCTGTCCAGGGGACTTCATTTGTCCACCAGGCTTTGATTTGGACTTCATGAACTAGGACAAGGAGACCAACATTTTGGCTAATCTCTGTCTAGAGGTACTATTTCTGCAGTGGCGGTTTTAAACAATGAGCATGCTGTATATCTCTCATCCCAGGAACAGTATTTCCATTGCATTCCACATTCACCTGTTTATCTCTCTGGCTGGAGATAAAGGGGGAGTTGTGGACTCAGACATTGCAGCCCAGATAACTCAAAGGGTTTTGGACTGTCTCCATAACTGGACAGGCTTGTGGCAAATGCATTTTAATGTCAAGAAATGTATTGCATACTGGGAATACAAACCTAAGATATAAGTACAAATCGCCGATGTGGCGAGGCAATTTAAAAAAAAAAAAAAAAGCAAACATATTTTAGGTTACAGGATGGGAGCGTACAAATGCTGTTAAAACAGCAGTGCAGAATGATATATATGACTACCTGGTGGTGGTATGTGTTAGGGAAAAACCCTATCAGAACCTTACAGTAATCTGACATACCTAAAACTGCAGCAGTAATATAATATGAACTAGAGGCATAATAAACCCTCTTCATTCAGGTGTATAAGGTGTATTGTATTGCCAATAAATCATACTTCATCTTTTAAAAAAGAAATGCTAATTTAGTCTTGTGACTCAAACATCTGATGGGAATCGCCCCCCCCCCCCACCGGTTTCTCCTTTTCAATGAGAGATAGCGATCTGGCTGCCTACCCTAATGCTCTTCGCAGACTCGCGCACTTTCACAGGAATTCTGATCGTGGTTTTAATATTCTATGCAGCTTTGCCCCTTCAGATTTCCTCCTGCAACATTAACAAGAGTTGACACCGCAGATTAGAACCAGACAGCTGGAATGCCAGGCCTCTTTGTGCAGTGTGGACAGGAGCCAAAAAGCCTTCAGCCAGCAGCCAAGTGAGACCTGGGAAAAGACTTCTTCATGAAACCATGCCGCCTGATTGGCACACTAAAGGCCCGGGTGCGACGGGTGAACAAACCTCATCTTTTTCTTTTGACCTGAGAATGCGCTTCTTCCTTTCCTGCAGATAAGCTGACCCATGCCCAGCCAAGCCTGTCGATCTGGAATCTCAAACACCCAGCGGAAGTGTCTTTGGCGAATGTAAAAAGGCATATATTGTATTGAACTTTCCTAAATATGTCCTGACGTATATATCTGTGAAGAGTTTGCACCTGCTGCTAATCACCAAAATAAATACTTTTTTTCACACGCTTTCATTTCCTTGAGGGTGTGTGTCAGTGTGTGTGTGTGTGTGTGTGTGTGTGTGTGTGTGTGTGTGTGTGTGTGTGTGTGTGTGTGTGTGTATAGTAGACTGGTATATGAACCTGTCATCCTATTCAGCTGTGTTTTTTCAGTCATCTTGTATGCATAAAATAAAGTTTGATAATCATTGTGTTAATAAATAAGCCAACAAGTCTAGATAAGTACAAGTTATTATTACTATTCTCTATTATAGATTAATATTCTCTCTCTCTCTCTCTCTCTCTCTCTCTCTCTATATATATATATATATATATATATATATATATATATATATATATATATATATATATATATATATAATATTTATGATTACTGGTTGTAATAAATTGTTATTCCTTGTTAATATTTGTAAAGACTTTTAATAACACATTTATAGACATTTTATAAATGGATCCTTGCAAAACACCAAATCATCTTTTTTACTGATAAAGATATGCAACAACTTTGAAGCTTTTGCTCCTCGAAACGAATGTCTGGACCAAATCCATGCAGTATTTCATCACCCTTTTCAGTCAGGAGGTCCCCTCGATATATATATATATATATATATATATATATAAAGGGTACAAGCCTGGTTCCGATTTAGTTTTTCAAGCATGTCATTGATTTTTTTGCTTCACCCTACTCTCAACTCCCTCACTAAAGTAAGCAGAAATGCGATGCAGGTCCATAGTGTGAGGCCACCCCTGGCCAGTGGCTTTCCCAAGCTCAGACATGACATTTCTGATCCCAGTAAGAGTCAAGACACAGCCCCATGGAACTCCACAGCCTTCCGTCTCAACGCTCCTTTCTGCTATCAGTGCTCAGGGTTGCCTAGACAACCAAGTTCAAAGGGTTTTGGGGCCTTCATGTGGTGATGCTGGGCTTAGGCAACTATATGTTGTGTTTTTTTCATCCAATTTATCTTTGTGTTATTCTTCCTAGATATTTTAAAATAAATGTCTTTGTATAGGATTAATAATATAATAAGACAAAAATAAAAAGGACACCCTTTTCAAATGCATATTTTATAACTGATAAATGTTTTTATTTTATTTTTGGTAATAAAAACACAGCATCTTTGACGGAATAGTTTGTAAACATGAAGTAAAATGAATATGGGAAAAAAGATTTATGACAGGGAAATGGTTTTTACTGGACAACAAATTCCGATGCTGTTGAGTACTTTTATTTAAAGTAAATAAAGCAAAATAAAACAGAGAATAACAGTAAGGTTTTATTACGGCAGCAGCTCATTTCCAACCCCTGTTAACAAGACTGAGAACGAAGACTAGCTATAGCCTTTTATATCCACCTGACTTACAGGTGAATCCACGTTCCTTCATTGATTGGCAATTGGCTTAATAAGGATCAGGTGCCCTTAAGAAACAAGGAGAACAATTACCCTGACTACATACAATACAATACAAAACACTACTCTTACTCGTAATTGCCTTTAAAAACAATGAATCCATCAGGTTCCATGAAAAACAGTCATCATTCCACAGTTAGATGCTGCTAAAAGCTGGATGCATTGAGGATTTGGAAACTCAATTATTATTTTTACAAACAGCTTATGCTCTGTAATGCGGTCATTACCTGTAGATAACTGATCTGGCCTTTCATCAGGTCTCAGGGCACCAAACTGTTACTGCAATCAATTATCCAGCAGGTAATTGCTGATGCGTCACAGATGCCACATTATTATATCTTCAGCCTCACGTTCTGTGTCCTGCATTCCACACTTTATACCAAAATTGTGAGGGGGTAGAGAAAGAGGGGGATTGCTTGGCATTTGATTAATTTAGCATTGCACGCCTTTGAAAATGAGATGCATGTATACCTCAAGGTTTCTATCCTGGTCAAATAAATACATTTGGAATCATTCATTCAAATGGCACTATCTGCCAGTAATGCATTTCCACCCCACACATCTATAAAATCACTGGTGGGTATTCCTGGGTCTGTCAGTGCTGTGGGCAGCCCCCCTCTCCCAGTTCAGGTTGGCTGGTTATTGAATGCTGTTCAGAGGAGGGGGCGGGGTGGTCTCAATGCCATCGTGGAATGGTGGGTGCAGGGATGCATGGAAAAGCCACTGTTCAGCATCTGTCTGGTCTAGCCAAGAGGAAGCAATGATTTCACGGCACAGTGACTGCTTCAGATGAATGGGAATCTATAGCCTCCCCAAGCAGCTAGGCAGATGGATGGGAGGGTAGGGACAGAACAGGCCAGAAAGGCGGGCTAGAACGAGGCTGGATTGATGTAATTAAATTATCTTCTTCCACAATCCGAATGACGCTTGTATTATTTTATCAGTACAATTTGCAAACTTGCTTAAATAAATAACTTGTAAGAAGAACCACTAACAGAGTATTTTCAAGAAGGGTCTAACTGGAGCATTATGTAATATTGGCACAACTTCTGTAGAAAAACTGTTTTTAAATATATTGGTTATAAAGCCTGGGTTAAAAGAAAGAAAGAAAGAAAGAAAGAAAGAAAGAAAGAAAGAAAGAAAGAAAGAAAGAAAGAAAGAAAGGAAGAATAATACTGTAAGCTATTTTTCTCTTTGCTCTCTCTCTCTCTCTCTCTCTCTTTCTCGACCTCCACTACAGATTTCTGCACAGGGGCCGCTCTGCTTAGCTCTAATCTAAAGAATGTAGTGTAATTTTAGCTACATAAATATTACCATACCCTCCCCCCCAGGACCGCTTTGGAGGGAGAGAGGGAGAGAGGGGGAAACACCCAATAATAAGCAGCTCAGGTTAAGGTCATGGTTAGGCCCTGGGGGCATTCTCTACCTTTGAGCCAACCCTCCTGGTCTCAGGACCAGACGAGGCTAATCAAAAAACTTGCAAGAGAGAGGGGTCACATGCTTGTACCTTGCGTTGGTAACCCATTCTGGGCAGAGGAATCCATTGCTGCTGTTCCGACAAAGCAAAGGAAGCTTCAGTCAACAGAGGTGAGATAATGAACCACCTTGCTCTCTGTTGAGAGCCCTTCCTCCTCCCTGCTACAGGATAGAAACCCTTTCACTGCCCGCTGCTTCAGAGCAGACAGACTATGCACAGCAGAGCGCTGCACAGGGAAGTCTTCCTTTAGACACACTGAGTTTAACAGGGTTCCACATGCATTCTGTAACCTGGGACAGCCATCTTGTCTGCCAGTGCTAGTAGGACAACATATATGTAGCATTTACGTTAAAAGAAAAAGGAATATATTAAGTAAGATCAGCAAAATCGTACTAGTGTTGCAACAAATAATGTATAGAATAATAATAACAACAACAACAACAACAACAACAACAATAATAATAATAATACAAACAACAGCAACAACAATAATAATAATAATAATAATAATAATAATAATAATAATAATAATAATACGTGTTGTCATTTATAGTTCCCAAGCTTTACATTTTTATTTTATTTTAATAATAACTACATGTGTACTTAGACATAATTAAAATGTTATTATGCATAGTTATAATGTACTTAATTTGTAAAAAAAAAAAAAAAAGTGCACGATATAACCCAAACCCTTTTCTGATACAATTGTGTGCTTACATATATCATGCAAAAGATTGTAACTATGTATAATAACATTGTAATGATGTGTAAGTGCACATGTATTTACTAAGTAACTACTATGTGAATACACAGTACTTAGAGGCACTGCATACAAAGTTTTACCTATTAACTGCTGTCATATTCACAATATTATTATAATGAAAGTATGGGGTATTAGACCATCAATATGTATACTAATAATACTACTAATAATTGTAATATTATGACTAATAATAAAAATCATCATAATATTAATACTTTTAATTCTGTTTAATTTTGTTTAATAACACTAATTCTGTGACTACTACTACAACAACAACTACAACAACTACTACTACTACTACTCTACTACTACTACTACTACTACTACTACTACTAATAATAATAATAATAATAATAATAATAATAATAATAATAATAATAATAATAATAATACATTGTACTTACCAAGCAGACATAAAACTGGTCTAGACATCTTGGCTTATTTATCTACACAACGATGATCAAATTTCTTTTATTCCTAAAAAACGAGTTTGTTAAAACCCAGCTGAAAAGGTCAAACATTGCCCAAAGACTAAACTTGACAAACGCCTTCATTAGTGTAATTACCTACCAGGTAATTCCCTCTACACTACACAAGCGTGTCTAAAATGGCTGTTTGCTAGCAAGACCACCATGGTTAATGCTTATAAACACATAATACTGCTTGAGGCTTATGTACTGAAATGTTCCTAATACTAGTCAAACAGTACCATGGCCAGATTAGTTTGTGGCTCCCCAGCCTGGTATTTAGCAGTTAACACATCTATTTATAAAGTACCCTAACAATATTATGGGGGCTTGTGCACACTATCTGATGTGGGGAGATTATGCAGGTGGAGGCGATAAAAAGCACAGTAATCATATTTATTTAAATCAAAAGTTGAAAGGGAAAAGTGTCTGGTAATTGAACGTTACCTCAACTCCCTCAGCAGTTAAAGCAATTGTTTATTTAGTTCTATCTAATTTAATCTAAATAACCAGTAATAGAATAGCAAAGAAAAAAAAAAAAACAGCACAGCCTGCTTTTGTACTGCAAGAAAAAACTGGATTGTTTCGATGTTATCAAGTTCCAGCAATTAAAAAGGCATAAATCATATGAGCTGTTATTCTCTGGCTTTGGTACGATACAGATTCCTTATGGGGTTGGTACACGCTTTGGTTAAGGATGAAACGATTTTTTCTAATGGGCTGCAACATTTTTGCTTTGTAATGCATTTCTGTCATACATGTCTCTTTATAACCTTGCACCACCACTGCCTGTTGCAGTCCTGGGTATGTAACTCAATATTGATCGCTGCTAGAACACGTGGACAATGGGTAGAGGCTTGAGAAAAGGGTTCTTGTTTTTGTAGTCTCATTGTTCTGTTGGGTTGCAGAGTTAACAGTTATTTTGCAGAATAAGCAACTGGTTTAGATTCTGCACCTTGAAATAGGAGTTTGGGGATGTTTTGTAATGTTTAGGGTTTGTAAGCATGACGTAAAATGGGTATGTGACAAGATTTGTATCATGGACATGTCCAGAGGTAAAAAAAACTGACATTTCTACTACAATAATGGAACTCTAATGGGAGAATCATAGCATACAGCTGTGCACCAACTGTAAGGACACATATTTACTGCTTTAATGCATCCACCCATTGTGCCAGAACACATGACCGGTTTCAGGAGTATGACAGAGACGTCTTCCGTTGCTTCTGAAATCCCCAGAGCTCAAGTCAACTGAACATGTTCGGGATGGACTTGAACGATGCATTCGTCATCACGATCCTCTGCCTACCTCGCTGTACCAACTGAAATATTAATGACCGAATGGATCCCTCAAGACACCTTCCAGCACCCTGTGGAGTCCGGGCCACGGCTGAGAGCAGGGCAGAGGCTGGCCCATTGTCACAGACTACCTAAACTCGGAACTTTCTCTAAGCAAATAAACTGCACATACTGTATAAGCTCCAGAAAGGAAGTGCACGGCAGACAGCAAGCAGGATTTATGAAACTATTTCATTTCGCTGTAACCATTTGTCTGGAAACAGTGTGGTTCAGGAACACACACTGAGATCACTTCAAATTGAAACCTACAGCAATCCTTGACGCAATATAGTTGCATCACAAAAAGCAAAATGACACAAAGCACATGTGTTTATAATTGAATTAGCAGTTGTTTGTAATATTTAATAAGCACGATGTTGGCATGATGGGATTAATTATATGCTTCATATCCGGTATGGGCCAAGGAATTACGTGTTTAAAATAAAGACAGACAATAACAGGAAAACCCCAACAAAACTTTTTTTTTTTCTCAAAAAATGTATGCTATGTCCCAAACTAATACGCATGGTTTGGGAAGATAGCATCATTCATAAATATGAAAAAAAAGAAGTATTGATTTGTAAACAGCACGTGTTATATTTACTGTATATTGTTTAGATTTATTCAGATTAAACCCACATTGACTGTATAATCAACAAACAATAACATTACATCAGCAGGGAAAGTTTCCCTGGCAACCATGCTTCCAGTGGTACACTTTCAGATTTTCAATTTGTTTAATGACAGGGTGTCTGGAGGAATTGTTTGGAGACCGCGAAGCAGCAGACACAAACAATCAAACTATCTGATTTTACGGGCCTTTTTTATGTCTGTGGCACCTTTGGGCTACACTGCACGCGTGTTTGTAAACGATTACAGTCACGCACGCAGAACTGATCTTAATTAACAGGATTATAGCGGAGAAATGAAGTCCAGAAGGCTTTCCTATTTCAGTCTTTCATAAGATACATATGTTTCAAATGTGCAGTTTTCAAAGAAACACATGTTTATTGCAAACATGCATTTTTATTTTAAAACATCATATCTGGTTCTGCATTAGATACAAGATTTCAGTGAATGTTTTCAGTTTCCATGCCTTACTCTCAAGGAATCTGTTGCAGTTCCTAAGTCATTTCACCCGAGCAGTGCAGTTGATAGGGGATGACAGGAAAGAAGCTGATGGAGGGGTGTTGAAACGACAAAGGAAGTGCAACACTATCTGAAAGCGTGGGACTGCATTAACCCAGTGTAGTACCAGATATAACATAGTGTGTACTATAACATGTGTTTCTTTCAAAACTGCACATTTAAGACATTTAATGAAATATAATGGAAGCGCAATAATAAGCATACAGTATTTTCCACATTTTGCAAGGCTTCACTGGAATGCATACAGAATACCCACAGCTGAGAATAAAGCCTCTTCTATTCCAGCAGTGACTAGTTAATAATCAAGTCCAGCACTCATTTGGGCCCTTTCCTCTGAGGGAGACTCAATTAGGCCTCCAAAAGGGGATAATGTGTTTTCATGCCACACTTGAAAACCTGTTGGTAAGAGCTTATTGCAGCTTTAAAGTACCCTGAATAAAACAGAGGTCTTTCCAGAAGCAGCCCTCTCCATGATCCTTAATGAATCTGATTGTTGGCGCTATTAGCAATGGAAATTCACTGGCGGCAACCACTCTTCAAGTTACCTGGCTCCAAAAAAAAAAAAAAAAAAAAAAAATCCCTGGTCTTGGTAATTGGCTTGCTTTGATTGTCAAAGGCCCTGCTGTAATGTAGCTGGGTATAATCACTTTGCCAAATGGAGTGCTTTGTGTCATCCTTGTCCGCTACAGCTGAAGCAATTTACAGCTCGCTACGAAAACTGGAAACGGAATTGCTATGGAAGTGAATGCACCATCATGGACTGCCTGCGGTATAGTTACACCCTCTTAAGGATTTGATGCGGGTATCACGGTTAACTAATCAATCCCTGTTTAGATTCACTTTGTATCATTTTCTGTTTCAGTACCTTTGTGACCCCAAAAAGGGCTTTCAAATACTCTCTTATTTCTATAGCTGGTAAGGGTGTACCCATTAACCTGTACCCCTACTGCATGTAAGGGATACCACATTGAACATAGTGACATTTTTTTTCATCTGTTGTATTTTATGCATGTGTAAGGGTCATCAGTGCATCACCAGAACAGACACTGCAGTTCACTTTCCATGCTTGATTAGGGTCCAACAATGGGGACCTGCATGTCCTGATGGTGTCCGTCCAGCTACACTCTACATGTGAACCTGGATTCTGCACCAGTCTGGTATCACACACTCCTAGTCTCCTATAGACACTGCAATCTGATAAACGTAGCCTTTCAGGCTCTGTGCAATTATAATGCACTGATGAGGACCCTCTGTGTGTGTGCGTGCACTGGTTTCAATGAAACCTCTCATCACTGGTATAGAACAGGTTAAAGACGAGACTGCCAAGATACAATGTAGCATCAAAGCCAAGGCATAATTCAAAATGAAAGGATCTGACCATTCTGGACTCAACTTCTATCTCAACTTTCTGGTGAACTCTTTCTACCGCCGAAGGGGACTAAACCAGGGTGCTGTGACGCATTATAACAAACGCAAACCAGGACTTGAATTTGTATTTGACTTTTGCTTGGGGGGCGAAGTATTCATCAAATGCAGCCTTCCTTCTTTTTGGAGGTTTTTTATAGCTTTCATCTTAACTAATATAATGATTTCTCAAGTTATTTTTTTCCTAACGTATGTTAGCCGATCCTATTAAAAGGATATCACCAGATGCTATTATTATCATTGAAAATAAGAGTGGTTTTATTAACTACATATTCAGCTGTTCCAACTAGATGGTCTGTATCGCTGATATGGCCAGAGGTGGCAATTAAATGGACAATTAGTGTACTTTCTGTGTACCCAAGAAACTTAAAAAGTCATGCAATCTCAATACCCACAGCATCAAAATAAGTACACTCATTTAAATGCAAAATACATGTTTACCATGATGCGTGCATCTTTCATACAGGACACCGTAAGATCTAGTATGCTATTTTGTGTATGTGCTTTGAGATTGAGAAGTGAAGCTCTGCTCTGGAAAGGTGCTGCAGATGCACCTGCAGTGCCAAACAAAGCAGAGCAAGAGACCCCTGCAAAACATCTGCAGCTGAAGGACGTGCCTTCTGTCCAAGCAAGACGGTCCACACAGGCCCTGACTACTCAAGAGTGTATCCACTGATATAGAAACCCCTCTCTCGGCTGCATATGCTTGTCTGCTGCCCTCACCAGTGCCTGATTAGGGTCCCGGATCTTGAGTCTGATACCCTTTCTTTCAGCAGTCCGGAGAAAGGGTTTGAAGTTCAGACCGCCTGTGGAGAACAGTCAAAGGACTGCCACATACCTGAGGCACGCTATTCACTTTACTGGACAGCAAAGGAGAAAACGGGCAGAGCTCTCCCCCTTAAGCTTGGAGCACATTGCATTTCTATTCTTCTTAACGTGTTTGTGTGGGGGGGGGGGAGGAATAACAGTAGAAGCCGAAATTAAGAGATAGAGGCTTTTTCTTTTAATCGACATCCAGATTGCTCCGATGTATTTAACGGAAGGTAATTTAAGAACAGTCTCTCAGTCGGGGGTACTATTCAGCAAGTCCAGGCCGCCATTGTGCCCCTTTTTTCCCTGCAGACTGGTGACTTCGACCAGGTAGAGAATTGGGTTTCCGACAGGCTTTGCTCAGAGACAATGCAGCTGCTGTGGAGCCCCCATTGTTCTGTGTGGGAACCTGCTTCCTGTATTAATAAACAAGCGCACACATGAAGCCCTTTTCATCATCAAAAAAGGGGGCATCCACTTAACACTTCAATCGAGGCACTTCGGCTTGGCTGCTGAATCAGGCGAGGGGAGCCGCTGATCAAAGACGGGGAGAAAGTGCCACACACTGCGCTCTACTTCTGCCTTGCAATCCCAACCGAGGACACGCTAAATAAATAGCCTTTTGTCACACTAGCCATCTTTTATTACATGCTACATTTCCTTCTGTCATTAAAAGCTGTTTTAACATGCATCGCTGTCACTCAGTTGACCTCGCTGCTGCTATTCTGTCCATGAGATAATGCAGGGCTCCTTTTTTAAAATACATTTTACGTTGCTTTGAGCAAGTATTTGCCACCGCAAAATAGGTTTATTTCCAGGATCTTATTCACAAAGCTCAGGGTGTCTTTTACCTGCCATTTGGGGCATTTACTGCCACGTTAATTTACCATCCTATTCCATAAAGTGGTTTACTATCATGTTATACAGATAACGTTTGCATACCCCCTTGTTAAATGTTGAAACGACTCATGATAATAATCCCACACCTCTAACATGGTGTTAATAGGTTCATGCCAACATCTTAATTAAAAACGAATAACATGATAAATAAACTCAAAGTGTTGGTGCCTTTCTGCCAATGTTGCCTGAAGGAAAGAGCAGCCCTGGGGGGTAAAATAAAAAACAAATCCTCTTGCTCAATAATTGTGTTGCAGTGGTGAGGCGATATTCAAATTGTGCATTTCAAACTGGGTTCAAAAACAGGAGGTAGATAGAAAAATGACTGTTGCAATAACATTTTTTGCTTTCATTTCACATATGATATGAAAGTCCAGTGGAGGACAATATATCAATATACTGCACGGGATGATATTTATTGACAAATAAATACCAGTGTGTAGATAAACAGTATGAGATATTCACTACACAGTGCATTTTCAGGGTTACTAAACCAACACATGTTTCCATTAGGGATAGGAAATGAGTTGGGATTCAATTTCAGAGCTGTACAACTTGGATTGGCTCCTTTTCCTTTTAAAGACATGCACACCAAAATGCAGGGAAGAAATTCTCCTTTCATATCAGCCTTTTAATAGGCCTCGGCTTTCTCATTTTCTGTGAGCAATACATCTTTTTCCATATAAATTATGCATCAGGTTCTATTCTTGCAAAGGGACTTCTTCAGCTGTAACTGCAGAACAGCTCTGCTGAACGCATTCCATTAAAATATAAAACGATCCCTGCAAAACGGACCATTAGTTAGTTCTGTTGGGTTTATGGGCTTTCAGGGCTGTTTTTAACCTATTCAAAAAACATTTCACATGTACAAGAAGTTAAAGGAACCATCCCAGATATCCACAAAAAGGGGCCGTGTTCTATACAAAAAAAGCAGGTCATGTAAAAATTGCACTCCCTAGTTCATTTCAATACCTACAAGGATGTAAGATTAGTCTTTATTTATTATGTATCAAGAAGAAGGTTTGTTCCCACTTTTTGGTTGCTTATCTCTCCTAAATTATACTGATATTAAAATATGCTTTGTATTCGTATGTAGTGTTTAGCGCTGTCCAGAAACATAATTTAAATGGCACAGAAATGTTCCTCCATCTTTTATTCTAACATGGCCAGAGCAACTTCTATGACTCCCAATACTGATATGGAAAGTCTGCACCTCCCTATTGCAAGTCAGTTTCAACGCATCAGATCTGACTGACTTTAATAGAAGGGGCTTTGTTGATAATGTAGGTGGTCCCTCCTCAACAACGTGAACACTTCTCACCTTGTCTGGTCAGTGTTATGGTGGGACTAATTTCAATCAAGATTACAAGGCAGAGCCGAATTCTCCACATGTCAAGACTGAACACCAAAACGAGTTGTCCTGACTGGATAGCCTCATCACATGACTTTTAGGAGACACAGCGGTTGGAGGCAGCTGGGAGATTAGATTTCTTAGTCTAGTAATAATTAATTTTTCGTATATGAAGAAATACAGTAATAAAAAAAATGAATAAGTGAATCAACTTCTACACTATATGTAAATATCTTGCTGAGGACACAATTACATTATGTTCCTGGCGGGAAATTGTTATGTCATATTTTTTTATGTAAATGTATGCAATAAAAATCTATTTTTGGCATTGAATCTACTGTTATGTGTTATTTTTAGCCTGGGACTTAGAAACAACTTAAGATTACGTAATGAACTGGCATCTTAGCCCATTGAATTGAATGGAAAGGGCTGGACGTGAACTGCAAAGAAGACAAAGACCAAAAACATCTTATCATTCAACTAAAGAGCCCGCTCTGAAATCGAGAGGTCAGTACGGGTCTTGTGCTGATGTCAGTATTATCAACTCATCAGTTGCTAGGTGGAGATCCAGTACAGATAGTTCAGAGAATTAAGAATAAAACTGTGCGGCCAAAAAGCAACAACAACAAAAAAAAATCCAAACTATAAAAGTTTACTATGCTAAATCTGTAGAGGTTGAGTCGTTAGGGTTAGGGTTAAAGCCAATGAATAAAAGTCTTTTTTTTTTTTTTTCTTAATGTCACCTTGCCTTTTTTGTAATTATTCAGGCTGGGTCTTACAGTAATTACATAACACTATTTTTTATAATATTTTTGACCTTTAGGAGTCGCTCTTCTGATCTGCTTGCCTGCCATAGACATACATAACCTAGCCTAGATCAGCCATTGTGTCCTAATAGAAGTATAGCGCCATCTGCTGCTTGGTTGTGTGTTGCAATTCTAAATCCAGTACTTACAAAATATCTATTATATTATGACAAAAAACAGCAATCCTATTCACTTTAACAGCAGCTCGGATACCACAGCCGTGCCTTTAAATCCAATAAGGTAAGAAACTAAACAGAATTAATTCAAATGCAATGGCAAGCAATTTCTTTGGATGTCTTTTCTTTAAAGTGTTAACAAGGTATCATTTACTGGAATTATTTTGTAACTGACTTTGCTGTCTGTCCTTAGCAAATCTGTCTTTGCGTGAGACGTCTTCTAAATCACTGGCCTGTATTCATGCTACTAGCCCCTGGACATTTCTTTTGTGGGAGTGTTTGTAAGCAGTGGGGTGTACGATCGACGAAATATCTCGCTATCACAGTACACATGCTCAGATCCCACCAGGCTTCAAAAAGATATTGCAGCTCAGAAGATACCAGCACTGAGATGCACACAGCTCCCTGGGAGGTTTATAAAGCAAGGCAACACCACTTCTCATTGGCATTAAATATGTGAAGTTTCAGCAAATAGATACATTGAGTAAATATTTAATCTCTGTGTGTTCTACGTTTGCCTTCATTTATGGTTGGAATTTTTAGAAATCAAAGGCTAACACTGTTTTTAGCTTGCGTCCATGCCAACGTCACATGACTTATAAGAGACACAGCGATTGGAAAGGAGTTCCAGAGGCTGCTGGGAGACTTCTTAGTGTAGAAACTTTTTTTTTTTTTGTTTAATAATCATTTTTATACCTTTAGTTCAAGCCATTACCACTTTCTTTGCCCCTCTTATAATATTGTTTTAATTGTTTTACTATATGAGCCTCCTCATTGAGGCTGATGAGTTAATACAGCATAAGACACATATTTACCTGTCGACTATAGAACTTGCTCTTTAACTGAATGGCAAGAAGCTTGTCTTTGAGCCGTATTGAAAGTTTCCTCCACTATGATTACTTTGACTTTAACTGTCAGGACGTACAAAAAAAAAAAAGACGTAACTCTCAATGATATGACACCTTTCAAATTGCTGCAGCAATAATCAGCACACTTCTCATTTAAGGCTCATTGCTGATCTGCTCCACTGAAAACCAAAAAAAAAAAAAATCCCGTTTCCATGGCGACACCTAAAGTGGTTCTCTCACATCCCGGAAGCCTGCATTTTAATCACGGACGGAATATTTGAATACCAACTAAATACTATTACAGGGAAGGGTTTTTTTTGTACCTCTGAGGAGTAGTTTAACAGAATGCAAAGAAAGAAATGCAGATAAGTCTATTCATTCAGTCTAGACAATTCTAGGAGTGTGAGTGTAGGCCTGGGATACTGTACTGTTATAGGCAGCTCTGCCTCTCTCAAGGGCTTTTGAAATTAGAGTATGAAAGAAATCACAGCATAACATATGGCAATGAGCTTGAGGACATAGGAGATACTTACTGAAGTATTATAAAACTGTCACAAGAAACTTTAACTGGATCGTTATCTGCATTCAAAAACTGTCTTTCAAACTATGGCTACACTGTGTTGGAATGCATTTTTGTTTTCATTTCATTTTACCAGTCTCCGGTCCTATTTATGAACTATTAAAAAGGCCAGCTGAAGCAGATCTCTGCTCTTGGTGCAACTATTCATTCACAATCACAGGAAAGCAGAGGGTGACTTCTCGAAGGGCATGATAGGGGGTGCAACCGTCATGTCCCTCAACACAGTGGTTGCATTGACCCCTGCGCCCCTCAAGTCTCCCGGAATAGCAACGTTTGCAGACCAACAGAAAGCACACCAGACCGTGCTACAGGGGTAACATGGTAGAGGCAGAATGACTAAAACACCCCAAAAAAACCTTTGCCTGGCCAACAGATATTACATGCAGCATCTATTTGATCTGCAGGGGTTCACAAAGAGTCTTTAACTTCTATTTTTGAAAGGGGAGGAGTTCATTTTTACAAAATTAGAACGACACAACTAGTGATATATATCGAGGTCTTGGGCTGTTTCATTCTCGGCTTCTCATTAATATGGATGACCCTCTGTTAAAAAAAAAAAAAAAGAGTTTATTTACAGATGACCCTTGCGGATCTGTGGTTTGCAACTATGGTTTTGTTATCTCAGTAACAATTGTACTTTCTGTACTTCTCGTTTAAGAAGGTTGGTAGTTCAGTAACCCAACAAGAGCATATAAGAGCATGTAGTTGTAAATATCATGTCATTTCTGTGCATGTGCTTCTATTACGGTATGAAGCTTGCCCTCATTCGGAGAAGTTCTGAGTTCTGTTGCTCTGTTCAATATAATCCTCTTATCTCTTGACCTGCCTTTTCTGGAAAATCCTAACTGCCTGGACCAAACAGCTTTCCTCATACCAAATCCTGTGACAATATGAATTTTCAATTCCCCACCCCTCTCCTATCTGTCTATATTATATAGAAATATAATATATAACAACTCAATATTGGAGACAGACCCACACACACTCAGAAGGATTGCAGACACAATAGTAAGAGCAATATAATATAAAATCAATTCAATTATTAGTTCTGCAATATGGGGCACCTACTGAAGGAGCCATAACCAGCCCAGATAGCTAGCCCAACAACAAGGACACACTGTGCTGAAAATACATTTTGTTATGATCTTTTATATTCTCTGTAAAATGTATTTTCTTTTTTTTCGTTTTTTTTAAAATCTGTGAAATGCTCACATAATAGTAATGTCTACTTTAAATGTACTGGAATTCAAGCTTCTTGTATTCAAACATTTCCTTCCTAACCCTGATTCAAGCCAACATATCCTCTGAAGAAAAAACAAGAAAAAAAAAAAAAACATCTCCTCCATCTCTCTCGCTCTCTCACCATCGCTCTCCTCTCTAAAGCTGAGGGAACACAAAGCCACTTTTTCAGGAACAGTAGCTTGAAACCTGGTCCCAGGAGACCGGGAGACCTAGTTTGAGGCAACTTTGCCGTATCAAACCCCAAGTCTCCCCTGGTGTGCCGTGCAGTGGCCTGAAACCTCGTCTACTGAAACCAAGTTCCAAGCCACAAAGTAGCTTCATGTTCCCTCAGCTTAAGTCTGCAGTATGATGTGTTTTTTTTTTTTTTTTAAAAACCAGAAGACGTTTAAAGTAAATGAAAAGATGGGAGTACAGGCATAACAGTTTGTCTAAAAAAAATAAATAAAGAGACCTAGTCAATATCCTGAAGTCCTGCTGCATTCAGTAAAAATATTTCTTAAATTGAAATTAATTAATTTTTTTAACAATCCCCTTGAGGTTTCAATGGTATTTCCAGGTACTGGGAAAACTTCAATAAAAATATCTTCACAACCGATTGGCTCCTGAATGCAATCTTTGCACCATTACGACACTGAATATCCCCCAGGGTTTCTATTGTGAGCTCAGCATTCTCAAGGGACAAATAGTCTATGCACAGACTTAGCTAAATCAAAAGCTCCAAATGAGTGTGTGAATGTCACTTCAAGAAGGCCTGCCATTTTATTTAATTAGCTTGGGTTTGCAAACGAAAAAAAACCCAAAAAAAACGCTGCAGCCAAAATGTATACTGCTATAATGACTCTTGCAATCTCTCTCTCTCTCTCTCTCTCTCTCTCTCTCTCTCTCTCTCTATCTCTCTTTCTCTCTCTCTCTCTCTCTCTCTCTCTCTCTCTGACTGTAGACTGCAGGATTTTTTTTCCCTCTCTGTCAAGTGCGAGTCTTTCATGATGAATGACAAGGTACGATAATAGCCTCCGGTTGCCATGGAAACCAGACAGCAGTGCTGTGTGCCTTGCATTTTTTTCATCTGAAAATGAAACCCGAAGCTCAAGATACTTTGAGGCCACTGTGGAGAGGTTGTGAAGACAAGGGAAAGAGGAACGGTTTAAATAACGGCTCCATTTTGTCGGAACGACGAGTGACTGAGATTGAGCCACCTTTTGAACCATGTTCCCCCAATCAGAACGAGGGTAGCCGCTTGTCCCTGTTTTCCCTGGACTGTCCCGGGTTTGAGAAAGCTGTCCTGGGATTTCAGAATTTCAAAAGATCCCTGATTTTAATCTCATCCTGTTTTTTTTTTAATCTTTGCCTTGCTTTGCAAATGAGATGAGGTTTTAATTTTGTTGTATTATTTTATATATATATTGTATTAACTAACTATGAACAAACTGTCTTTTTTTAAAATAGAGTGACCAAATAAACACCGATATACTTAACAATACAAAGACAAGCACAGTGTTAAAAAGTGCAGTGCAGTGCAATGTTTCCTACAGTATCAGCGCCAGTACCAGCAAGCTTAGGGAAGGATCATATTTACATTGCGTCGCTCCAAATCATGTCAATGCGGCATTCTAGTCAATAATGTTGCAGACTAACAGAAGTCTTTGCAAACAGAATGGCCAGTGAGATAACAGAGAGCGCCAGGCAGGAGTGTGGTGTCCTTGGGATTCGAGTCTGAGTACCCCATTGGCCTGTCATCACCTGCACTGATTCTCTGGAAAGGAACTGCTAGTCTAGCCCTGCTGTACAATAATGACATTGAACACTTATCTTTAGTGCTGTCAGAAAACCGACTCAACCACAGCCGAGAAGCACCTGGAACTCTATCGGTTTAGAATTGTATACTTCTTTTATAAAGGTTTTTTTTTAAAATTTTTATTATTGTAGAAGCCAATTTTGTATCTCCCAACCCCAAGTCTGATTTAATAGTTACTTGACAAACGTGTGTCGTAGTTAAACGGTCCAAATGCCTTTTTCAAAGCATAGCATTTTGCCTTGCCTAATATTGACTTGCCTAATTTAGCCTTGTCTAATATACCTGGGAACTGCATTACAGCCGTGCTAAGGGCTATCCATCCGAATAATCAACGCTAGGCCTACACTCCTGCAGTGTGTCTGTTTAATATTCCCCTGCAAGACAGCGCTAAAGATGAGCTTCTGTGACAATGACTTATCACCTGGTGACCTCGACCGACCTAGCATTCAATCTGAGACCCATGGAGTCTCCTACAATCTGTAGATCCTGTGAACTCTGGGATTCGCGTTTGAACCTGGGGGGGGCGACACATGTATCATCCTGGCCAATATTTGATCAACAGCTCTGCCCTGCCATGACAAAAGACAACACGTTTCAATTCTTTGTCTTGGAGAAAATGGGTTTCTTTCGGCAAACACTGCGAGGCTGAACACTTGTTTGTGTTTGCCATTTATGGAGTGGCCAATTACCACAAAGCTTGAACGGATATACATTATCTCTGGGGGATCTGGGTTTTGTATTTTACTTTTCACGGTTTGTTAAAAATGTGGGTTACATTTTAAATGATAAAAATCTGGTTAAATTCTGCTTTTATTCCACACTGAGGGAAATAGGGTTATGCTTTTATTAAGACTTATACGCTTGACTTTGTTTTGTGATTCATTTTTTATTTGTTTTTCAAACTAGGATACAAAGGTTTTAGTGGATACAGAAACACAATATACTATATATTGTACAAAAACAAATAGGCTTATCATTTTAATATAATAGCATTTAATATATTTATTCAAGTAGCAATACTTTACTAAGAGTACCCTTAATTTATAACTGTGCCACAACATTAATGAAATGATCAGTCTGGTTAAAAACTATATTTTTGACACCGTTTTTAGGTGAATTTGGGTTATTTTTAAACATTGCATTTTGAGGATTAGGCTTTATTGTGTTAAAGTGTAAAATCCTGAATCATTATTGAAGCTTGCAATATCCAACAGACTTGCTTTTAAACCTTAATTTCTTCCCTTGGGAATATAGTATTTAGATTATATTGTACTGTAAAAACTGACCTAATTTGCAAAACATTTATACAAATTTAACCCAATTTTAATGAAACGACACAGTATTAGCAGACTTATTTTTATTAGTTCATAAATATGTTGGTATATATATATATACATTTACTGCTAGCAACGAAAAAAAGTGTTAATCCCAGTTGTTAACAGTTAAACATAATAGTATTAAAATAGACAACATGCTTCAGTTAAATAGCAAACATAATAGCAAATAGCAAACATAATAGTATTAAAATAGACAACATGATTCAGTTAAACACTTTTAAGATGATGTGTGTCTAAATATATATTCTAGACAACCAATGAAAAGAATCAGACTGTAAACAGAAATCATATTCTGCTGTTTCAGTCACTTCTGTTATATAACGTAGACTGTATGTTTAAGAGAGAACACATAATGTTTTGTTTCTGTTTTTTTGTTGAGTTGGGTCCTCATATAGATTATTGCTGTAAAGTATTGTTGTTTTTAAAATAAATCTGATACCCTGTGTATTCATAACTACACAAGTTACACGATAATGTTTCATTTTTTTGGAACACATCTTTTTTTGTAAGTCTAAAGTATATTCTCACTAAATAAACACTAAATTGTGTTTATATTGTCTTCCGTAAGATTTATGTTTAATTCTTAAACATTTGGTTTACAGTAAATTATTATTATTATTATTATTATTATTATTATTATTATTATTATTATTATTATTATTATTACAATACACACTTTTAAACTGTGGTTTACTATTTGTATAATTGTTGGTTAGTATGAAATTGTAGAAAATGTAAAAGAATAAAATAAAAAATTGCAGGTTTGCTGAATATAAGTGGCTCAGCTCTCTGTGTTATGAATAAAAAAGGCGATCCCTCTTTTTAATCAGTAATGTCTCCTTGTTATTAATAATACACCACATATATTGTTCATTATTCATGATGCTAACATTAGCAAACAATGTGGCTGTAGATACAAAATAAATATGAATGTTTGCTATGCCTAAAAAAGATTATTCCCCTCCCTCACAACAGACTGGCAGACCTTCTGGTAATAGTAGGTCAGTCTATTTTTATATATCTATATATAAACTCATAAAATGTCAGCTATAACATACCTTTACATTATCATACATTTGTATGACTTTCTAATTAAGTATATTCACAAACCCGTTCATTTCTTTTGTTTTAAACATTAAGGCCATGTGCCAAGACAACAAAGAACAGTGTTCAAATATTCAAATCAATAACAAATTAATTTACTGTATTAGCTCCTACTTTCTCCTTCTCTTGTCGGCTCTGTAACATCAGCAGTAAAAGCCTGGTGGTACACGCATCATGCATGTGACCATTGGAAACACTTGAGATGGTCTCTAACTATGATGTAGTTACACTCTAATTGAATGTGTGGTTACATACTAATTACAATACAAATACTACATTGTAATTACACAACGGCGGGTGTAATGACTGTGTTATTACCGATCATTTAGAGTGTAAAATGTTCATTTGTAAATGCAACTCGTTCTTTTAAAATAAGTGGGGGATGTTTTATAGCCTGCAGTTCAGTCAAAACAATATGTTACTATGTGTGAAAATCTGGAAATAATTTGAATAACTAAACTTCTTCAAATGAAATGCATTGATGAGTTTAATTCTTAATTCTGCAGCCTGGTTACTTGCTTTTACACATGTTTTTGTGTTCCTAGGGTAGTCCCCTTTAAGAATTAAATTCTATTACAGTCAAAGACGGTCTTTCATGTTAAAACTCTAAGGAACAAAACTAAAAAATATATATATTAAGGGACTCCTTTTTACCCTCTTGGTAAGCTCTGTGAAAAGTTTAAAATAAACTAGTCTGATTTGTGGAAACTATACCTCCAGAGCCCTCCCAACAATGAAAAACATCCTCTCGTTATATCTTGTCTACCATTTTGCTCTGTTCTAATTTTCAGCAAATGTAGCTGTGTAAGAGAAACTGCAAACTGCAAAGCCGTGTGATTCATGTAGCTGCTCCTGCGGTAGGTAGCAGGGTTAGGTGTTATACAGTATTAAACTCCAATAAGACTTCAAGATTAAAGCTTGTGTGTGCACAGCTAAGAGTGCCTTCACAGGGAGCTTGAACAAAGCAGCAAGCTTTCTGCTGAACACGGAGCTAGCAAAACACCACCTAATAGTAATGTCATTCCGCAGGTCTTGCGTTTTCCTGTAAAAAAAGATGGTAACATAATGTGTCCTTGCAATCTTCAAGAAGCGTTCAAAATACACGTTTACCATAATGCATGCCTCTTGAAAACGCGTGATTTATGAAGCAATGGCAAAACATACTGCAATTATTCTGTTAGTGCTGCATGCTTAATGGTTGCATACTACTCCTCATAAACAATCCAGAAACTTAAATAAATACTTCCTGCCGACATCTCAGCTGTACTAAACTAAAATAATATGTTTGGGTTTGAAACATGCATTCTGGGATAAAGTTCAAATATAACAGGTAATTTGCAAATAAACAATCTGTGTCTTCCAAAGTCATCAAAAATATTACACTGAACAGAAGGAAATCCAGAAATCTGAAATGAAATTTGGGTTTTGTGTCCCTACATAATCTTTTCATAGCAGAATTACTGTACCACCCCCTCACCCCCACCCCCCCTAAAAATAAAATGTGTGAGGTATTGAAATATATGAAATGAAACATTATTTCCAGGACCTGGTTATATATACCACAGCGTAAACAAACACAACACCAGCTTGTGTTAACATTTGATAAGGCTCCATGTTAAAACTCATATGTGTGTGCTGTTAAAGGTTTAACACTGTATTTTCAAGCAAACAAAACTGAAATGTATTTGAGGAAACACTTTTCAGAGGCATCAGTTCAGTCTCCATGTCTCAAGCCTGCCCTGGACTGGAGAGAGCACCCTTTTCTCTTAGGGGGTGAGGGAGGTATCAGTTCAGTCTCCATGCCTCAAGCCTGCCCTGGACTGGAGGGAGCACCCTTTTCTCTTAGGGGGTGAGGGAGGTATCAGTTCAGTCTCCATGCCTCAAGCCTGCCCTGGACTGGAGAAAGCACCCTTTTCTCTTCTGGGGTGAGGAAGCAGTTCAGTCTCCACTCAATTATATAACTAAAGGATGCAGCCGCAGCTCCTAGATGCTTGCCTCAGCAGTACAGTTCAGTGCAGTATTGTAAGGGGTTGTCAGATTTATTGAAGTAGAACTCACTCAAGTTTGTTTGAAATGGCAGAAAATCTCTAAAGAACCTGGATTTTATCATTGACAAGGCTGACAGCTTTATGGATTGTATTTAGGGATGCAGTCCCAGAACTGTTTCTTAAAGGGAACGGGGCAAAAATAAAAGTCAAATCTCGTGACAGCATGTCAACCGGTAGCTTTAAAATACAAGCAATGCTGTTGTCATCCACTCATGACATCAGTGCACGCATCTGACAGTAAACTTTTTCATGATATCCTGCAAATCCTTAACAAGCTGAAATTGCACAAATAGATAATCTGTCTGGTACTTCTGTACCTTTTTTTATGGAACATTATATTATTTATTTGTTTATTTAGCAGACGCCTTTATCCAAGGCAACTTACAGAGACTAGGGTGTGTGAACTACGCATCAGCTGCTGAGACACTTACAACTACGTCTCACCCGAAAGACGGAGCACAAGGAGGTTAAGTGACTTGCTCAGGGTCACACAATGAGTCAGTGGCTGAGGTGGGATTTGAACCGGGGACCTCCTGATTACAAGCCCTTTTCTTTAACCACTGGACCACACAGCCTCCCTAAACATAATACACATAAGTCTATACTAAATGATAATGTAAAGTTAAGCAAAATTTCACACAAGAAACTCCAGCAAAAATGATTGATTGATTCACCGAAAGGCAAGCAGGCATCAGAATAAGGATGTAACTCTTGAATTGTAACCTACCTCTGTTTGGGGTCTGTGCCATGCTATTGAGTTCACTTCCTTCTCCTCCATCTCAAGCTCATTTTTGGCAGTCAGACTGCAACCCTCACAGCGGTGGCCCCAAACGCCCCGAAGCGCCAAAACCAAGCAAGTCATAAATGGGTAATACATACTAATGTCAACTGTTTCTAATTATCGAATACAAAATAGTTTTTTTTAAATGTTGGCTGCAAAGAGAAAAGATTGTGGTATTTGAGAGTTCGGAAACCATTCAAACATTTCATAAAAATGGCTCGAGGATCATACAAAAAATTGAAGGCCTCTTATTAACACAAAAATCTTCATGCAAACTAAAACAGTCAGGCTTTTCATCTTAAAATTCCTGAATTATCATGTTAAGTTTGCCAACCTCAAGTAAACAAAGATTTTGAGACGATACGCACACCAGCGATAGTGCTTCTCAAATGTTCAGTGTTTAATCTTCATAAAAATAAATAAATAAATAAGTAAAAATAAAAACACTGTTTAATCTCGCCGATCGGCTGCAACCAATCAATGAGATCCACACGAATCGGTGACACCACAAGCAAGCGGCTAAACCACTATGCAAAAGAGACAGACTTATCTACATTCATGGTTATAGAGCTTTTAACCTCATCTCACCACCAGGGGTCCGAATCCGTAATGTCAGTACATCACACAACATTGACTGTTACGCTTGAAATATAAATACAGGATCTTTAAATGACGTAACCGGTTTTGCCATGGAAATAATTACTGTCACTTTCATCAAAGTGTTTGAGATGGATTTCTAATTTTGAACCTTTTAATTGTTCTGTGATATAAATGAGCTAAAGAAACGTCTTTACTGTCTTTTATCCCAGTTAAACAAGCCAACTAACTCTATTTCAAACTATATATTTGTATCTGTATTATCAGTGTGTATTTCTACTTATTCTTAAAATTGATCTCAATATCTTCTAAAACATTACCAGTGAGCTGAAATGAAAAAGCTGGTAGCAAACATTAAAAAAAAATAAAATTATATATATATATATTTAACGGGCCTTCTATTCAAAAGCGTCCATTCCAGTAGCTCAGAATGCCATCACCCAGCGACATTTTGTTTAAATTATTGACACATTGACTTTGTATCTTAACCGTTAATAAAAAGCAACCTTTAATCTAAAATTCCGGGGCAAGCATTCAGTGGCGCAAGGAAAGCACCTAACTGAACGGCTGACCTGACGGCCGTTTTTGTTTTATTTTCTTTTTCAATTGCAGCTTCCACACCCACAAGGGCATTGCATTTCACTTCTTCACATTTTTTTCTCATGCTTCTTTCTGTAAGTTCCCCTTGTGTGCCTCCAAATCTCCAGTCCAATTTTTTTTCCCTTAATCTTTATCAAGCTGGATTTGTGCTCTAAAAGATCAGTATCAATAAAGGACATCTTGTTTCAACTGCACTCTCACTTTAAAAGAAAAAAACACTCTCTCTCTCCCTCTCTCTCTCTCTCTCCCTCTCTCTCTCTCTCTCTCTCTCTCACACACACACACACAAGCTCTCTAATTGATGTGTCTGGGTCCGTCTCGCCTGTACGAGGTTGACCCAACCTGCCAATTATGTTATTCATTTCAGTGAGCTTCAGGGAAACCTGTCCTTAACATGAAAGCAAGAAAAAAAAAAATCCTTAACATCTTCACCGCCTTCAAAATACATAGCATTAGGAGGAGACTGCAGCCAGGTTTGATTACAGCGATCGAGAGAGAAGGCGTATTGTTTCTTCATTTTGTTTGCTGTTTTCCACCTTTCCAAGCATATTGGGTTAATTACATTTTGCTCTAGTTTATAAAAAAGAAAAGCGTGCCTTGCTGGCTGTATTGCAAGCATGCATTTTCATTGTGCTGCTCTCAGTAAAGCAGGCAACTAAAGACTGTACAAAAGACATTCAAAAGCACTTCTAATCTATCTTCCATGGTGGTTGGAATTCTTCAAAGACAACAAGAGCGCTTGTTAATGTTTTGTCATTTTTTTATTCATCGTATCATTTTTGTAAAGATGTATAACCAGTAAAATATGTTATATAAATCTTTTATTTAAGATGATTGTTATTTTAGAAACCTGCAGTGAAGATTTTTTGTATGTTTTGAGTAAACCAAAATCAATGTAAAACCAGTTCAGTACCAAGACAGCCTGAAAATATAATTAAGCCATTATCAATGTAAAGTCACCTTCAGTATTTAGACCACCACTACCTCAAACGTACCAAAACTCTTCTAAATTACCTCTCTTATAAGCTTGCCTCTTTGGATGGTAACATTTTATTTATATTAATAAAATAATGGATTAGAAAGTATAACATGCAAAAAAAATAAAAATAAATAAAAAGCATCTGGAGTGGTTTAATGGTTGAATAGCGTTAACCAGTTAAATACATGACTTTTCAAGTGATCTATATTAGAAAAGAGAGCAATCCCGATTCGATTTGAATGTCCTTTACAGATGGCTTCCTTCGAGCTAAACGGAAACACAGTGGATAGATAACAAGGTCTCCTTTTCCATACAATATGATTTGGAAGGATGTAATAATCAGACACAAAGGCCCACTACATAACCGATCTCAAAAATGTTTTAATTAATCCAGCTCAAAGCGTCCACACTGAAGTACCGTTTCATGTTTAGTCGGGTTTAATGCGACCCCACACAATTAAAATAATTCGGTTACAGTTCCTAGCAGCGCAATGACCAGAGGAAATTAATACGATAGTATCCCACCATGCACTGTTTTTTATTTTAAAATAATGTGTTATGCCCCATATTAACAGAGGTCCATATTGCTAAAAAGAAATAAAACAAGTATTTAGGAAAAAGTAAATGTGAACCCAGACACACACACAAGTAGGGCTTGAAGATTTGGGGTTATATTTTTAAGGAGGTGACGTCCCTTTAAGCAAATTGAGCTGATTATGTTTCATCAATAAACTCAGAAGAAGCTATTAATTACAAAACAATCTTTGCTTTTACCTTCATATCTTGCCTGAGCCTAATTGTGATCCCCTTAATTTTATTTCAGACAGAGCTGATAAGTGACGTGAATTGTTCACCCCCGATCCTAGTTTTAACTCACATTTCATTTTTGCAGTCTCCTAATTTAACGTTGTGTTTTTGTTATTTCCCCCACTAGTTTAACAGAGATGTCCTGACAGATTTTTTTTAAATAAACAGGAATACGTAGTGCAGAGTGTACACTGACAGCAAGTCCTTCAAGCGCCTGTTCTGAGTCTTGGCCAAACATATCACAATGTCACATGTAGTTTGGTATTACAGCGTCCACACTTCTGATAAACCGCACTGCCTGATGTGGTCTAATTTAGAAGTGGACTCGAGACTACCTCCTGAGGTGGCCTCGAGTCCAGTTCTCAAGTGTGGTATTAAACGCTGTGTAATACAGGTTAAAGGCATAGTGTGGACAGGGACTAAGAGATTTTACTGGCGTTTTTTTTTTATTTAACCGTAATTCTCTGCAGATTTAATGTTTTAGTTTTTACCTAAGCCAGGGGGGGCTACATTAAAGCTATTGCAATTAGTCTGTTGCCAACACTAAATAATTAACCAACTAAAAAAGACAAGTATTTCATTAAATAGCCTTTTGGTTACATGTTAATAACCAGTCTGTAGACAGTAACAAGGAACTGAACTCACGAAATTGGAAACTAAATACTGATTTATCACATGCAAAATCAAGTGTTTCATCTTTGCCAAAATTTCTAAGCCTGCTCTCGACAAAAATGCTTACTAACAAACAACAGCAGCTCATCAGTAAAAACGGCTGTTCGTAGGACTGAAACTATTTTCAGCTTTTAACGTGAATTGAGATTGAATTGGATAACAAGACTCAAGAGCATGTTAGGCTTTTTAGGAATAATGAACTGAGCTTAGTAACTGATCTAGTGCAATATGAATGGAAACACAGACTATGTATAACTGTTCAGTTACAGCCCTGTTGCATTTTGATGCTGCTGAAATGTAATGTGAATTAATTGCAAAGAAAACTACGTTAAGATAATGTTACGTTTGCGACACAAACCCACAAAACTAGGTCAAATTTACATTAACGTGGAAAAAGACAAAAAAAATACATAATAATAATAATTAGAATTATTACTATTCTTATTATGCAATACAAGCTTTTTTCCCGTAAATCCTTAAAACTTCTTCTAATGTTTAGTACTGACGGCAAGTGAAACAAAGATTTGATATCAATTAAGTGAAGAAGGCTGTAGATAACACAATAAATATATTATTATTTGTTTATTTAGCAGACGCCTTTATCCAAGGCGACTTACAGACTAGGGTGTGTGAACTATGCATCAGCTGCAGAGTCACTTACAGCTACGCCTCACCCGAAATACGGAGCACAAGGAGGTTAAGTGACTTGCTCAGGGTCACACAATGAGTCAGTGGCTGAGGTGGGATTTGAACCGGGGACCTCCTGGGTAAAAGCCCTTTTCTTTAACCACTGGACCACACAGACTCCTATATATAGATCAACAATATTACATTGGCCATGTGATTAATACAATAGCCAAATGAAACACACACAATGTGAACACGAGGTCAGAATTATCATTTTTTTTATATATTAGATTCAGTACAAAACACACACATCAATACAAAGCACAGATACCACAGGTCTTTTAATGACAGCGACCCCTGTAAGATAGGAAGACTGTCACCTGTATTTAATAATAAAGACGCACACCTTCTCAGAACAGCCATACAAACCAGCCAGCAGAACTACATGACGTCTAGATTTCAAATGATTTTCATTTGAGTCGGAAGAATAAAGGTTGTGAGATTGAAGAAAATGCTACAGCAATGTCAAAACCTGGAGCGCTATGCAAATCTGAAACACATGCGAGAAACCGGAAACATTCATTTACAGCTAATTCTAACAAATCAGGTTCTGAGGAGAGTGGTCATTATCCCATGCTGGATGACCACACTGTCCTAGGATTGTGAAACTGTCCTTTTACATCTTAAAAGCCATCCACTTCGCACTGTAGTGACCGGCATCGCTCATTATTAAAAACGCTAAAATGTACTAAAAACTGTTCATTTCAACATACCTTAAGCTTTAATTAATTAACTAATTATTATTATTATTATTATTATTATTATTATTATTATTATTATTATTATGGCATTGAATTGTATCCAATTTTTATTTGGAAGCATTCTAAAATATGCTCAAAAGCATTCTCCTAAACTGTTTGCCTTCTAGAATTGGGTTAATTCCTTCTAGAAAAGGGTTAATTCCTTCTAGAAAAGGGTTAATTTCATTTCAGTTGCATTTGCGTTCTTTGAGACATCATCACTTATCTGTTACGGTAAACTATGATTTATTTTCCTCAATTTGTTCCTTGTTTATAAATGAGTTTGTGTCAGTTCTCGATGTTGCAATTCAAATGACACACAAACATGGTGCAATATTCCTTAAATAAACACAGCAAATGTTAAAATGCATGTCAGTGTTTCTGGGAAACCAAATGGAAATTATTCAGATTCAAGAAGGATAGCAGGGGGGACTGTACACCAGAAAACAGTCTGGCACTACAAATGTTGTATCCTGTAATTGAAGCATTTAGAAATGTGAAATGCTTTAAACGAGCCAAGTGGAATTATATGCATCGTACACGTCTGTAGGTGTTGCTGGGACAGAGCTCTCCCAGCTGCTGTACATACATCTTAGAACTAGATTCAGCACGATTGCTGCTAAAATTGCACATGTATCTTAAAAAAAAAAAAAAATGACATATTACATATTTGTGTTAAGTAATCTTTTTTTATATATACAAGTGTTGAAAATGATTATTTTGTAATCAACGCCCAACAACAACTTTGGAATCTATTTTGCAGAGATAAACTCTTCCAAATAACGCCTCGTTTCTCTGAATTCACCATTTTAACAATGTCAACTAGTAACATTATAAGTTGAAAGCCACAAACTTTAGCAAACTACATCATTTTGTTATGTAATCTACTACTTGTATATTTTTGTATTGTTTGAATAATACAGTATTGTTCTCTGTCATTTTTATAACTATGTTGTAAATATACTCATTCAGGAATATACAGCTGTACAAACATATACAATGCCACACAATTTCAGTAATTAAATAAAACCTGTACTATTGGTTATTCAATTCTATCTTTTTGAAGCTTATATTTGACAACGTTAAATATTTATTTGTCTTTTAAAAGGCACCTTTATTTACTGTAGTATTAAATAACTGAACAAATTAAGTGATGCGTTAGGCATTATTATAACAGTATTTAACAGAATATATATATATATATAGATAGATAAAAAGTCATATGTGCACTCCAATGCTTAGTAATTAATGAGGTGCTAGCCAAAGTAAGACAATAGTATTGTATCAAAATATGTGTTATCGGCTGCACACTCACCATATCATTTAAAGAAGGACATGACCTGTTATCTTCAAAATTCAGTTAATTTTATTTGTATAAAAAAACTTAAAAACAACAAACAAACAAACAACGCGTTTCAGCACGTCCGGGTCTTCATCAGGTTTCTGAAAGAACTACCGACAACTGCACATAAAAAGACAGTTCAAACTATTAATCAATTAACAAGTCCATTACTTAATTGTGTTCATATTACATCAATTATCCATTAATTCATCAATAAGCAAAGGATATGATTTGATACGCTAGCTTACAGTTACAGAAGAAACTCTCAAGCAATATATATATATATATATATACTGTATATATATATATATATATATATATATACAGTATATATATATATATATGTCTTGGAAGCAAAGAACTAAAGAAGAATACACTTGAAATAAAGATTAGGAAGATCAACCAAGAAACGAAGGCAACTCCGCTCCAACAAGATCCATCCCTATAACACAGGCATTCAAGGAAACATTGTAAACATGAAAATACAAGAAGAAAACAACTTTCTGACATCACAAAGTCACTTTTATGTATGATAAAGGTACAGGGAATAACAGTCTATTTTAAGAAACATTTCATATATTAAATAACTTGCATCAACAATAGAACCATCACAATTACATATATGTCTCTCCTTGGTTTTGGACTGGTACCCAACTCAAGACACATATTAATGTGTGCTCTTATATTCTCACCCTTATATTATTCCATCTGTAATAATTTCATAAACAGCACAGATGCATTGAAGCCCCAGCTCTTTTATAACCATGCAGGTGGTCGACCAGCACACCACACAACGCCCTCGATCTTAGGCAAGGGCATTCTCTGTTTATCAGTATTGATGTCTATTGCCAGGGCTTCAAATTAGCATCAGTCATCTGCTTTTTCCTCCCACAGACACCAGATGTCTATTTTGACAGCATGCGGGCATCAAATTAAACTGATAGAAATAATGATTAGTCCACTAACACTCCGAGAGGAGAGAACGAGTCAAAACATTTACAGAACTATATTGCTAATTATCTGTATGAAAATGTTTCATCACGGAATTGGAAACAAAAACAACAAATCACTCTACCAGCTTTGTTCATAAAATAGGTCAGTTTTATCTTTCTAAAAACATGTGTGTGTTCATAAAATAGGTCAATTTTATCTTTCTAAAAACATGTGTGTACATAGAAATACTAAAAGAAACTTAATTAGTTAATGGACAAATGTTTTGATTAGAATGAAGACATTGAAAGGTTTGTCTTGAATTTAGTTTATTCTGAGAGTTATGTATGATGTGTGTGTATATACATACCTCTGTATTATATATCTCTTTATATATTAAACAGAGTGTAATAAATAATGCATTTTGCTGGTCTGTTTTTCTTATGTAATGGATGTATCACAGGGATATATTTTTCAACACTTCTGTTAATAGGGACGCAACCATAAAATGGTTGTCAGAAGGTGATTTCTGTGTCCTTCCCAAACTCATTTATGGGCTGCGTGAACAAAAATATCAGAATGATTGTGATCAAGTTGAAACATATATGAGTGCTTAATGCCAAATGGCTGAACTGGCAGGGGTTTAAAAAGGGAAATGACATCAAACCCAAACTCCTCTGGGCTTAAGGGTCCAGACACTCTGTAAACCGAGCCAGGCAAGCAATGACTCTTTACAGCTATTATAGAAACTACTGGCCCCTGCATCACGCTAACAAAAGTCATATTGATGCAGATAACAGGACACCGTTTTAATTGAATTTTAAGCTGAAGCTAAACAACCTTCTACATTATTGATGGTATGTTAGTGTTTTTTTTTTTTTTGTCGGTCCATTTGTTTTCTGTTTAAAACAAGAGAATAAATACTTTGAGAATTTGAAGTTTTTCATTAAGTCTGATTTGGGTGATGCCAGAAAATATAAATGTTATTTTAGAATGCGTGACAATTGTGAAGTAACTAGATGGGCCTGAGAATGAATGCACAAAATGGTTCCTTATTGTGTCAATACTGCTTTCGGAATGGCACAGCTGTGTTCCATGGTGACATGACTAGAACGTTGTAAGCAACATTTTACTGAAAGGAAAAGATAAATAAATAAAAATAAACAGCCATTATAGTTACAAAGATATCAAATAAACAACCAACGTGTTTAATTCACAGGCTCTGGGGTATTTGTAAATAGTTTTTTTTTAAAATTTGTTTTATTTCTAGTTTTGTAACATTAACTGGAGTTTTGTCCTTTTTGATGACACTTTGAGTACAATTTTCAAAACTCTTTACTCCAAAATGTCATTAGTTTTTATTATAAATTAAAACAAAAAAAAAACAAACAAACAACAAAAAGAAAACACCATTACAATTCTAAAACAAATATAAAACACAATTAAGGCTACTTCCAAGTTTGTAAGTTAAAAGTCAAAGTTGTTTATTTCTGGTTTGGTAACTTCTCATTTTCGTTTTTCGTTCACAGAAAGTGGAAATAAGTTGATACAAAATAAATACAGAAATTCAGCAGGCGTAACTACAGTTTTTTACTGGGATTAAGAACCTTGAAATGGCAATTATTTTAATGACCATGGCTTGCACAGTGAGGGGCAGTTTCCTCATCCTCCAAATAGCAAGCCATTTTAAAGGCACTTCATTCAATTAACTTAAAGGAACATTGTAAGTTGAGCTACATTCATTTTCTGCTGTATTTTGTGTGACCGGATATTGTACTTTATTTATTAGTCCCCCAAGGAAAAAAAACAACAATAATAAAATAATAAAAAAAACCTACAGGAATATATTTACATATTGTATAATTTACTGCAGAAAACTGTAGTTAATTGAGAATTTGTACTCACAAATAACAGATAAGGCTGAAAGGGTGTGCATATGACAGATGCGCATGTTTTAAGCCATGTAGTATATAAATACTGTAAAATAATAATTGTATTTCGGAAATCATTTACAGCAGAACTGTGTAAGGCTCTTCAGGCTTGGCATTATGCAGACAAGCTCAAAACCAGGTAAATGGCCAAGCTTTAATTTAAGAGGAATGCCATATGAATAACTGGAATTTCTATGAGTTTGCAGTGCTAACCTCCGTTTGTGTTTGCTGTTAAAAATATTATAGCATCAATTATAACAAATACAAATACTGTGAAAAAGAGCTTCATACACAAAGAAAGCCAGGTTTAAAAAAAAAACAAAAAAAACATGTGTCTACTCCCAGCATTGGATAAGACAGTTTTGTTAAAAACGTGCTCATTTCAATATCATTTGATTTTATTTAGTATTGTTAGTAAGTGGGTCTATAAATACGTATTCAGGGAAAACCAACTGGATTCATTGAAAAGGGGCAGCATTTAGATTTGCCACTGTTTAGATCATTCAAATTGACCAACCTCAATATCTTACATTCGTGTTAACAACACTGAGTGAAACCACACTAATGTTTTTAAAGTTATGAATTATAAATACTGCTACATGTTTGTTTTCTTCTACTGAATTATTTTTCCCTAGCTAAAAAGATCATTTAATTACTTTTCAATTGGGAATTACTAAATAAAAAAAACAGCGCTATACAATGTGCCAAAATTAAATATGTTTTTTTGTTTGTTTGTTTTTAACTATTATTACAAATCATGGTTTACATTTCTTTATTATCTTACAGATATGTATTAGCTTGATTTAGGAACTTGATTTTTGCAGGTTAGTCCACTGAAAGGAACATTGCTATGGAATTACTATTTTTTTTAAAAGTTACTTCCCCATCACCGATAATAGCTGTAACTAGAGGATACATTCTTAGAGTCAACCTGTCCCCACACTAGTGGTGAAAACCATCTTGATATAGAAACGAATGTCCCACGCAGAATATAAAAACAACTCACAATAATATTTGCTGAACGTTTCGACTGGAAGTCTTTGTCTTCAACAGTGAAATGAGTTTTGGCTCATATTTCTATACCACATGATTAGACGCGGTCTCCACAGGTAATATCTGTTAATGATCCAATTCAAATGAGAATGTGCTGGTTTTTGCACGTACTGTAGAAGATATTAACTGTGTATGGGTGTGACTAAGAGGTCCATTATCACTAAGTACTGTTTGTAGGCAGAGGGAGAGAAAATGAAGTGAAGTAAACCATGGAATTGTATACACGTAGGTAAAGGAATCCGGTAAAGTTGGAAGATCAGAAAGATAAGACAGAGGAGTCGAAGGACAGATGTGTATTATTGCATGTAAGTGCGTAAATATTTTCTGGTACAATAGTGTTCTTTTACAGATTGTGAATAGGCTGTCATTTTATTAGAGCAAGGTTATTTGTGATGGGATTTGTGTGCCAGCCCTGCTCTGACGATGTTACTGACAATGACACACGTGCTCCCTGGTATTTCTCTATAATCCATTAAGGACACTGCAAAATCATTCTCAGATTTAAACCGTACACATCCCAGCGTCCCCATCGCTCAGTCTACAACATGAGCTTATTTTAGTAGGGGCACATGTGAACCTCTTCAATACAAAGGGCTAGGGTCTATACCATAGAAATGTTACACCCTACACCCTTTATACACGTTCTCTATGGTGATTTTTCAGTTTTCCCCATCATTATTTATTTCTTAGCAGACACCCTTATCCAGGGCGACTTACAGTCGTAAACAAAAATACATTTCAAGAATCACACCAAAAAAAAAAAACGGACAACACACAATTCAAATAAGAAGTATTTTATTTTCAGGAGAAACAGGAAAAAAAAATGTTATTAAGTAAATGTTTCTTATTTCAAGAAAAAGAAGGCAAACATGAAGGATAACTTTTCTCAAATAATCTAAAACAAGAAAACTGCCAAAGCCAAGATCATCATTAATTTGGCACCAGATAAGACATTTTTACTCTGTTTAATATTACTTGAGAATTTTTTTTTTTTCTATAACAAGAACCAAACGTTTTTCTAATTAAAAAAAACATGTTATTGGATAAAATGCATATAAAACGAATGCTTATAATCTATACTGAATCTTACAAAAATAAAGAATTATTTAAGATGAGCTGTGTTATAACAAAATGCTATACAATGATGAAATTCAAATGAGATGTTTTTTTCCCTTGAATTTTGATTACGTTTATTCAGTGCCAAAACAGAGCTTAATCGTTTTCCGTCTCTACAAACAGACCTACGTTTGTCTGGAAGCAGGTCTGATTAACAATATTTTCACTAGGTCTGAGATTCAAATTCAATAATATTGATTCTTACACTAATCCACTAATCCAAGTTCGAACTAATGGTATGTTGTATGGGCTATATTAATATAGCAGTTACAACTCTGTTAACTTTGCACCTATATTTTGTAAGCCCTAGAACTAGCAAGCAACAAATCATTTAGGAGCGCTTAAGTGATTTATTTGAAGATAATTAACACTGTGCTAAATGCTTTTTTGAATAGATCCCAATATGTTATTTCCAAGAAGTTTCCATGTGTTATAACACACATTTTTGTATTATTTTGTTTATTTTATTATTCGTAAAAGGATTCACAGTAAATATCAATTCACTGTGGAGAGGACAGAATTAGTATGAATGTTGATTTTTGTTCTGTGTGACGAAGCAATTTTGTTGTTGTTGTTGTTGTACTTCCCTTCCTGTTCACGTTTAAAACATGAATGAAAATGACTCACATGGGTCAAGACTGTAAAGCAGGAACATTACCTTAGCATTTCACAAGTGGGCCTATATAGTATACCCTATAGTGTACCCAATAGTGTACCCTATAGTTGTTCCATTATTGGTAACTTCCATGGTAAATATTTCTGTCACTAGCTGGCAAAGTGACCATGTTATAGACACTTGTCCTAAAATTATGATTGTGAACGTTTCATTCGTACTAGTTTTAGACTGTTACTATTTGTTTTATTCACTTCAAATCAGGCCTTGTTTTCTTTGCATTGTTTTAACACTCTACAAACTGTAAAGCCTAGAGAGGTATGGTAAAGCATATTAAAAAACACGGCAAACAAATGGTAGACTATGGTAAATGCATTGTATAACCATGGAAAAACTGCAAAATGACAATGCAGAAATACCCTGGCAAACTTTTATAAGGGGTTTACCATCTATTAGTTCTATGAAGATTTTTTTTGTGTGTGTGTGCAGGCTCCAAAGCACTTAACTGTGACTAATTAAGCTCAGTGTAGAAGCTTCCATTTTGTCCACTAAGGTCTTCCTCATTTCAGTCTCCAGCGACAGGCAGCCTGAGCGCGAAGCTCATTAAGAGCTGAGACCTTCAGCCTCTCAGGCTCCTCTCCGATGGCATTCTTCGCCTGAGGAGAGCAGACAGCTGGACACTGTTGAGAAGTTTTGAAAGTGCACTCCAAACCCCCTTTCAGCAGCCCTGCGGGCTCTTACTACGCCCTGCCAGTGTAGAATGAACCTCGCCCCAGTTGCTGTTGATGCCTGAAGTGTTCATGCATGGAGGGTGAACTGTGCTCTTCTATGTTAACTGCTGACTACATGCTTTAAGCCTTTACAGCACATAAAGCTAACACAATAATTTCACACAATTGTATCTAATGATGTACAAACATCATTCCCTTGAGCTCACGTTTTCCTCTATGAAACATTTTGTTAAACGTGTATTTGATTTTGATTTTGATGTTTTTTTTCCATATACTTCATAAACACTAAAATTGGCGAACACATTCCACACTCTTTTTCGCGCTGTAATTCCCATTGAAGGAGCGCATCTGCACACAGGAGTTGCTTCTGGGAGCTTGTGTCGTATCGCATCGTGATGCGTAACGTAACATTTTTTTAAAGACAATTACTCTCCCTAAGCAGATTTTTTTTATTTTTATGATCTTTCCTTGAGTCTAGATGTCACCCTATCTACAAAACATATTATGACCTAATTCTAAAAAAAAAAAATCAAGACTACTCAATACAACCTTCGCTTTCGTGATTTGTTTAACAGGTTAATCGTTGTGTGTAGGATGTCTCGTTACAACAGAAATCATTTGGCACAGTTTGAGTGCCCAGAACCTAAACTACATGTTAGGACATTTCTTACAACAATGGAAGACACCCTACACAGACTATTAACTTCACTGAGAAAGACTTCAGTCAAAATGCTTGTCATTGCATTTACAAAGGTGCTTTTAGTATTTCTAAATGTACCCTTATTCAGTGTTTTACAGTTAGGCACGATCGTTCTAATCTTGCAACAACTGCTCGCGAGTAAATCTCTCTGAATAGGTCTGCACTGTAAAAAAGCATGAAAAAGCACAATCTACCTATTTTAAATCCTTCATCTCCCCTAAACGAGGACACAAGATCCCTAGAAATGACATCTCAGAGAATCTTCTTAAGATATCCTTGCTTGAAAAAAAAAAAGCCTGAATATTGACTGTTTTTAAATAGAATGAAATCTGATAAATAAGTCCTCTGGAGAATATATAACTGCTGTTATGACACAAGCTGTAAAAAAACCATAGTAACACCAAATGCCGCGGTGTTCTCTTGCTAGATAATTGAGTGGGCAATAGCTAAGCATCCCAAAGGCAAGGAAATTAAGGTCAATAATGCTGAGGTTGATGTATCGCTAGTCTACTAATGTTTTGTGTGTGTGTGTGTGTCACTTATTAACTTGTTTTCAAGATCCTAAAGACATTTTAGCTTAGCGATCACCTACCATAGGGTATAATAGACAAACAAGGAATCTGATTAGTTGAGATGACACCCACGCTTGTAATTCAGCATAATTATAGACTGTTGAGAATTTTTCACAAGGAAACCCCATTTATGACATCACACTGTTCCATATTTTCATACCGTGCTTCATTCTCAGTATTCGTACAGTTGACGTCCAAAAAAATCCTACCTGAGGCACCTCTCGGAATTTCCATTCAAAGGTCAATTGAAAATGGTGACATCACAATGGGCTGTGTCACTCACTTCACGGTATTCTCTTCCTTTTCCCTCTTTTCAATGAAATTGACAGCAGACTACATAAAGGTTATTTGTGAATAGAAATCGAATCTAGCGAATATAACTTGTGTATCAACAACAGTATGTAAGTGCATTATATTTTTAATGTATTTGTTTGTTTTTTTTTACTTGCTATAACATCATCTTACTAAATACTTTATCAAACACAAAACGAGCATCAATGGAGCAGCCACTGTCCCTCTGCAGAAGAACAGCCCTGATCTTCCTCTGTCCACCTTTCTCCAGACAAAGGACTTGATCAAGGAGTCGTAATGGAGGCTAAACAGGGTCAGAAAAAAAGGAAAGTTCCTAATTAGCACTTTAACAGAGCTGACACACGGGCAGCGAAGGTGACAGCCAGAATCCTAGAGAGCATGTGTCTGCTTTACTACGGGTAGCATTGCAGGTGGGGAAAAACTAAGGGAAAATAATCCTCTTCACTGGCAAGCATGCTAATAATAACTATAGTGTGAGACCAGAAGAGAAAGGCATCACGGCAGTTTAGGATAGTATTATTATTGTTATTATTATTATTATTATTATTATGGATATCCCTTATCATTTTCTTCGCTTCATGATTCTGTGGAGTCGATCAGAGTGAGTTTCAATTTTTTAAGGCAGTAAAAGTTTATAAATATATTAACTAACCGTTAAACAATGAAGCGCATTTGTTTTCACGCAGTTGTTAATAGTTAATAAACTAAAAAAAGTGTCCTGTAAAAAGAAAGCAACCTTATAATTATTGTTGTGATTAACATGATTATGAGGATTATTATTTGGTGCCATTAAATGATAACTGATGGTTAAACAGTGTATACATAATGTAATCAGGATCCCTTCTCTGTTATACAACGCACTCAGCATTATACAACAAACTGCGCTTACATAAAAAGCCTGGCTTCACTCCTGCAAAGGGGGTCAGATGATCGGTACTGATGCAAAGGGGGGGGGGGGGTCCTTTACAAAACCAAAGTGCCTCTTCCCATGCAAACAGGGGGAACGACTCCAAAAGCACAACCTTCACAATAAATCAAGGGGTTCAGGCATTTTAGTTTTCGTTGGTAATTTCCCCCCTTTTTTTGCATTTAACCCTTAATGTGTTTTTATCAATCAGCGTTAATCTGCAAAAGATGAATTAAAACAGCGTTCCTGCATGTTGATCAATATGAGGTGTGTGCGCTCATGCGTGCATGTGCAGTGTTCATGCACATGCACACGTACAGTATATTCCATGCAGTATATTATTCACAGCTGTGTGCTAACAAACTTGCAAATCTGCACTGTGAAAACACAACCAATACAAACTAAACATAACTAATACCTCTAGATCATGTTCTTTTATGTCCAGTCATCTGTCATTTAACACCATCTCTCTCTCTCTCTCTCTCTCAAAAAAAAGCATACAAAGAGAAGGTGTCTTTGTGTCCCTTTTGCACAGTGAATTAAATACCTTTGCCCTTTTAGTTAATCCACGTCAGTTTATTTTCATAGTAGGTGATGACTTTCTCTTCACAAAATCTATCCAAAAATGCCGTTTTGCCCCATTACAGGGTAAAGTTTGGTTAGCTGGAGTAAATCTCTGGTATTTGGAACAAAAAAAAATGCCACATTTTGTGCATCATCAATTAACTGAGCAAAATAGAATATAACTTGAAGTTAAACAACAACAACAACACACAACAACACAAAAGCGGAGTAATGTTACTCGAAATCCTTGCCATGTTTAAAATAGCACTCTCCGAATGAAAAGCCACAGTTTGTCAAAATGGTTACTGCAATTTACAGTGTTAAAAGCTGTCTTGGCACGCTCCAACTTATAAACCCGAAGGCGCTTTGTAAACACACGACTTTAAAAACTCTTTTGGAAGCAGTATCCCCCTTATTCTTGATGACGGACGTTTTTTGATTGTTTGTCCTTTTCAAAAGTATTTATTAAGCAGTTTCTGGAAGGTGTGTGTGTGTGTGTGTGTGTGTTACTGATTTGACACTATCGACATATGACAGTACGTGTTTTTGGTAGCTGCCTACAAATATCTCAGCTGAAGCCTTATTTTCAACACACAGGAGTCAGCATTTAAGTGAGAGTGTCTGTGTGCCCAGGCACTCGGCTTGTTAGCACCAGCACTTTGCTACAGGGTTAAATCCGGTTGGCAAACCCGACATTTAAAAATGCAAAGCTAGTCAACCGTCTACCACAACCGCAAGAGTTTTATCCAATCAGCATAAGAATAACAGCAATTTAGATCTGTTCTGTGTATAGAAAATCGTACCCATGTATTATATGTTTGGATGCATATATTTGTGTTCTACATATGAGGGCTTACCACATCCCCTTATTGAGTTGAAAATACCCCAATACGCATTTGCATATAGATTAGGGAGTAAAACGAAAATATGAAACGGTGAAATTAGTGATCATAATATGAATGTAATATCTATCTATCTATCTATCTATCTATCTATCTATCTATCTATCTATCTATCTATCTATCTATCTATATATATATATATATATATATATATATATATATATATATATATATATATATATATATATATATAATTGTAGCTGGATATTTCATTGTAGCAAATACATTGCCATACGTTGTAAATAATTAATTTTAAGCCTCATGCACAGTAACAAGCTTACCTCACCAAACCACAAAGACAGAAAGCTTTGAGCCCATTGTAACCCACAATCACACAGTTCCGATTCTTTCAGGCATTGAGCTGGGGTTCTAGATTCCTTTTGAAGAAAGTACTGTGAACCACTGTTGAAGCCTTTTAAGGTGGTCTCTTGCGGTGTGCTACACCTGCACAGTCTGCTGCTCCCTTTGTTCTCCTAACTGAAATTCACATCTCCACTGGTCTACCTTAACAGTTCGAAACAGCAATCACAAGCTTCTCTTTCTTTTGGAACAATCTCCATTCAGGGGTTTTCAGGATGAAATACGACCGAAGAACGGAAAACAAGATAACTAGCAGATGAAGCCAATGTCTTACACTTGTTTTTACTTTGTGGGCATTAAAAAAAAGATATGAAATCTCACCTAGCCCAGTCCTCCATAGACGCAGCTGTGAAACGGCAAACATTATTAACACAGTATTTTACACAGTTAACTGCTTGGATTAACAACTCAGTCATTTCGACAGCAACGACACATCCTGCAATTGAATTACATGTGTTGGAAAGCTATTATGTTTGAAAACAAAGCAATCTGCTTCTTTAAATTCACAGTTTACATATTAATCCACCTTTTCTACTTCAAAATATGAAAGAAGTTAAGCTGGACAACAGAAAGCTGGAGAAAAAAAAGGAAAAGCCTAAAATATAATACCCTGGGTGATTTATTTTTTGAAATGGTCTTTCGTTGAAAGCGAAGCCAGTTTAGCAGCCTTGATATTAAGCCAGACAGACACTATAAAAGTAAAATCCTTTTTTAATAAAGGATTGTTCAAGTCCTCTTAGTTTACCATTTGGATAGACGTATCGCTCGTCTTTTATACACAGTGATAGATCTCATACTGTGCAAGGGTAAAATCAGGAAAAACATAATTCAAAGTTCTGAGGATCAAATCAGATGATAATAATAATAATAATAATAATAATAATAATAATAATAATAATAATAATAATAATAATAATGCTTGATTTATTACTATTATTTTTAGTAGTTGAAGCAACAGTGGTCATAGTATTATTATTATTAATAATAATAATAATAATAATAATAATAATAATAATAATAATAATAATAATAATAATAATAATAATACAAACTAGAATGATTACAACTGTTGATTCAATATACATTTTTTGCATAGAACAACATTGCATCGAAACTTTTGGACCATAACCTGCAAACATGAAAAAAAATAAAACTGTATAGCTGACAAATAACACACAGCAAACTAATGCACAAAATAATGTAGCTTTCCATCGAAATCCTCCCCGCCCCTCCACCCTCAAAAAGAGTGTTTCTCTGCACATGCTGGATAAGGGTTGTTGAGGTCATGCACAAGTGTACCGAGCAGTTCTGGTCACGCTCCGAAAGTACTTTGTGCTGCTCTCAGGATAAAGAAACACAGAAACACCCCCCCCCTCTCTCTCTCCCCTTTCCCTCTCTCCAGATTCATAACAAGCTTCGTTTGTTTTAATTTCACAAAATGCCTGCAGAAATATTTCTCAGCTGATGCTACCCACTGAACAGTCACATGACTGTGCCTTTGATTTCGCCGGCATTCCTCGATCCTCCCACCTCCCCTGCCTTCTCTCCCAGCTAAAGACTCTCTCCATTTCTTCGTCCGTTCTTTAAAATAATAACAATAAAAAAAAGACGTTTGAGCACCGCTCGCAGCTCCCGAGAGCCTAACCCGTGGACATGAATGCAAAACGTCACAAGTTAGGGTCTCAGGGACTAAGAGGGGTGCATGGAGTTGCAGCAATAAAATAACAAAATCAAATAAACTGACAACAAGTGCAAGAAAAAGCCAGACGCAACACTGACCACCCCCTCCACCCCCCCTCCCCACCACCCAGACTAAACAATGCAGCACTTACAAGGAGCATGATCATTATACTGTAGGTGTCTGATTCAGAAGCTCAGGTGCGACACTGCTAAGCATTCTCTGTTCAAACATTCTCCCTTGCTTGTTGCCTACAGCTCGACATTGCAGTGTTTCTGTCAAGCTGAGATAAAAAAAATAATACTAATAATAATAAAAAAAAAGGATTGGGACATTGTAACAACAGAGGAGGCAGAACCTTGAAAAGGCTGTGCCACAAAACCATACATTTCAGGTTTAAGCAGCAAACGACAGGCACCGGCAATACATGTGGGAGGGAAGAAAAATGAAAAAACAAGTCAGACAGGAACTCACCCTTTTTAGAAGCGAAGAGCGGCTGCTTTCTGGAGCAGTAGGGAGGCAGCTAGCAGCAGTGTCGACTGAGGAGGGAAGAAAAAAAAAAAAAATCTCAGATTTCAACTTGAACCGGCACACTGAAGGCAGGGGGTTCGTATGCAACTGCACTCAAAAAGGCTTCTAAAAAAACAAAAAAAAACAAAAAAAAAAACGTTTTTTCAAATAGAAAAGGCGACGAAAAAGATCCCCACGTGCAGTGAAAAAGAAAACTGGAAAAGGACGATCGGAAATATGAGGATGAAGAAACATCGACGACAGACACTCCTGAATTTAAGAAGAAAAAAAAAACTACTTTCACAAATAATAATAATAATAATAATAATAATAATAATAAATAGATAAAAAAAATCCTTTCTCCAGTATCCTCGTCAGGGCCTCAGTGCATCAGCTGCTAGTCTGAAGCCAAGGCCAAATTAACGAGATCAAGCTTCAGATTGTCATTCAGTATTCACAGGGGGCCGTGACAGACATGCACCCCCTCCCTCTCTTCCCTCCCTACTTTTAATACATATTCTGCTTTATCCTCATTTTCCTCTTGTAGGAAACATAAAGAGCCGGCAAATGCAACCACGCCACTGCACAGAGATCTGCGGCTCTCCAAAGGTGCAAGCTTTTTGCCCCCCGCCCCAAAAAAAAAGAATGCGCCAACGCCTGTTGCAGCAGACTTTGAATTGGGTTTTTTCCTCCCCTCTCTTCTCCTCCGAACTGAATTCTAGTTTAATGCTTTCTTTACCTCTCTGTCTAGCTCTCTAGATAAAGACCTGAGCGCGGAAGAAACAGCACAACCCGAAACACCTACTCCAACTGATGCAGCCGGATTGTCACTAAAGCTCCAGACCTCCCTACTCCCCCTCCCTCCAGCTGAAAAAAAGAAAGAACTATCCATTCATTTCCCTACACAGCTGAAAACATTTAGACCCTGAGGCCCTGGTTTTTGCAGGAACAGTCAGACAGACTATCAAATCGTGCTTTCTCATTCCCCTGCACTCGTGCACCGCTTGATTCCAAACCCCCTTGTCTATTTACTCAGATCATTTTCACCTTTTTTTTTTTTTTTTACGGTCCACCTCAAGTCAACAAGTCTCCCTCTTTTCTGTGTTCTGCCTGTCTGTACTCCTCTCCCTCTCTCTCTCTCTTGCGCGCTCTGTCTCCCTCTCTCACACTCTCTCTCTCTTTCTTGCTTCTCAAAGCAGTCTGACCCTGGCATCATTAAGACAACCTTATACAAAATCCTCAGGCCCCATAGACATAGCAGCTCGATGTGCCAGGCTTATAGAAGCAAAATTTAATCTTCTACTGGCTCCCCTAGGCGTGGGGAAGAAAAAAAGTAGGGAGGCTACTGACGGACAGCACACATCAGGCACAAATCAACGACAGGATACAATTCTCTAGACCACACTGCCCCCTTTCTTCCTCTCTCTCTCTCTCTCTCTCTCTCTCTCTCTCTCTCTCTCTCTCTCTCTCTCCAGTGTCTGGTTTCAGCATCCTCCAATCCTCTTTGTTGACCGTTGCACAGATTTTCTCCTATGTCTGCTTCAGCCCCAGCACACTCGAGAATCAATACTGCTGTAATCACCTTTAGCCTTTTGCTGAGAATTCCCCCCCACCACCACTCAGAGCACACGGTGGCAACCTCATTTATCATTCATTCCTTCCCGACAGATACTGCAAACTGCATTGCTAATATTAGGCTCATTCTGTTGTTACCCTCATCCACAGCAGCCAGCATCCCACATGAGCATACATTTAAAAGCAGGCATACATTACATTTTGAGCAAAAACATATATATATATATATATATATATATTGCACGTACAACTAAACAAGAGTCTATATATGTATATCCAGGCTCAACAATAATCTCAGACAGTATTATGCAGATAATAAAAAATGAACAAACTCCCAGCCGGTTTACTTAACCATTATCTAGCAGATGACCAATGACTTCAAATAAAAAGCCTCCCTGCACTAAAAATAAAATAAATACAATAAAGCACGTTTGCTCTCCGTTCGCCGCGCCCCACGGAACAGCACGGTAAAATAAAAAAGAGCCGCTATCTAACAGAGAAACCAAACAGGTAGCAGACATCGCAATACCCTCTTTCTTTCTTTCTTTCTTTCTTTCTTTCTTTCTTTCTTACTAGATTGCCTGCAATCTCAACTTGTTCCACCGAACCGTTGCCGTTTCACACTATATTTATAACGTGCGCTAATTTTCCTGTGTTAAAAATGAACTCATTGTCAGTCTGCTGTCTGCTCCCTGACTAAACCCCCCCCCCTCCCTCCCTTCACTCCCCTCCTCCACGAAACACATACACTCTAACCACCAAACGGGCCAGAGATGCTTTCTACATTCCTGAAGCCTTCCCTCTTTCCAATCCCTGTCAGCTATATATGCTGCTACCATCAGGAGAGAGCTGCGAGATTAGGCTGCCACAGTCCGACAGTCACAAGCAAGACGAATAAAGCTGATTTCAGAGAGGGAGAGGAAGCACAAAGCCACCGAGATTTAACCAGTTGCTGACTGGCTTAAAACAGACACCCGCACACTGACCACGCCACCAATGAAAGCATGTTCCGCTGGTGTCAAGAGTGGGTTGGCACGCAGCAGCTTCTTAACCTCTGTGCTGCCAAGCTGCTATTCAGGAAATCAAATCCCAAGTGCTTTTTGTATTGCGATACATTTAACAACTGGCAACGAGTTGCAAAATTCAAAACTTTCAACAAAAATCAATGGAGGTATTCTCTGAGCCAGGGGTGCCCAATCCCCTGTGCTCCTGGTCTTTGTTTCAGCTGTACCCTCAATTACTCAAGTGAACCAATTTTAACCTCCATCCAGACCTTAATCGGTTAATTATGCAATGATCTCCCCAGGACTTTCTGTGCACTCCCACTCTAAGCGATATCCTGCTGCCATCATTAATCAAGACCCAGTCAAAGAAATTATTAAAACCTAAAAGGTGAGGTTAATTGCTGCAGGATTGGCTTTTCATTGAAACAGTTTCTTAACGTGACAACACATTAGCAGACTGGCCAGGTCAACCCTAAACCCAGCTAAAGGAGAAGGTGCAAAGGCAGCACGCAGCCTGTCAGTGTCTGCTTGTTTCACGTGCTGACAAGTGAGTTAACAGGTGTGACTGTTCTGACTTCACACCATCCCAGAGATATCTCCCCTTCACTGATGAAAATTTACCCTCCCCCCCCCCTCCCATCCACACCCAACGCCAGTGCCACTGAGGTCCAGACACTTTCCGCATTCTGATCACGAGCCACGCTACGTCTCCTCCTGAGATCTCGCTCTGCTGTGTACGGCGGGGGGGGCAGGGGGTTAGCAGCACAGAATTCCACTGCACTGGAAAGAAAAGAAAAAAAAAGATCTGCGTTTCTTAATCTAGTCTCTTGGCACAATGGCTCCACATACTGTGCTAGTATGTGTAAGAAGCAGCTCTCCGTCAGAAGACTGGTTAACTCTGCATGATGCCAGCTCAGGTATTCAGCAGGAGGATGTCGAACGTTTCTTCTGCGCCTGAATCACGCACTGCAGCGAGCTTAAACAATACAGCAGCAGACACACCCCAAGCTCCACCCCCCCCTTCTCTTCTCTACCCTGCTGCAAACAAAGGAAGAAAAAAGTAAATCGTCCCTCTTTTTTTTCCAGCTGAGGCAGTTGCAGAGGGGGGACTGCAGACAGCTGACGTTGAGTCTGTCTAGTAATTTCCTGGACGTGCAAGAGGGGGCAGTGTTTCGTTCATCTGGGGCTTTCCAATAAGGTTGCAGGTGGAGGGGGTTAACAAATTGAGGTAGAAACAGACTGTCTGCTTTGCAGGATAAAGTATTTTTTTATGGTCAGGAAGCATGCAGATTTTAAGGTGCATTGCAGTTGAATTGGGTTTAAAGCATCTCACAGTCGCAGAAATGTTTACCATAGTAAAAATCCAGCAAAGTGTAATAAAGCATTGTGAAAGCATAGTAAGGCATTGGTAAGCACTGTAAAGCCCACAGAGGTATGGTGAAGCACACTAAAATAAATAATGGTAAATTATTGTAAACGCATAGTATAACAATTGGAAAAGCAAACGTACCGTGCAAATTTACTGTGGCAAGCTTTTATAAGGGTAACAATAGCCATACTCAGCCATTGACATTTTCAGTCCACACATCCACTTGTATTTCTCCTGAGGAAGAAGAGACTCCCTATGCATCTGAATCTCTATGGAATGCATGGAGCAACTGGGTTACCATGGCTTGAAACCAGCACTAGCCTTCATTGTATATTAGAGCGCCATCAATTAAGTATATTATTGAAATGATCAGGAGCCAGGAGTTTGCTGCATGAACAACTCCTGTTAGTAAGCCTAAGGGGCGACTCATTTGTGATTAGTGCGATCAGTTTGGAGCACATATACCAAGGGTCTGATTGCTCAAACTCCTGGCAGCTGGTCACTTCAGTAACAGACCAATACAAGGGAAGTTCTGAAATCTTGGACTGACTGTAGGGATCGTACGAGTCGAGCCCTAGGTAATGTGTTTTTTGACTGAAGCCTCGCAGTCCTCTGCAGCCGCTGTCTTCCCTGACCGTCACTCATCACTTTCAGCCGCACAGACCAATCAGCAGTTTGCCAGTCTAAGCTGCAGCCTGGGATGCAGTCCTGGCTTCTACCGTACCCATTTTAGAACAAATGAGCAGCTAACAGCTCTAGTCCTTATGTACCTTATACTGTACACTTCAGTAAAGCTTTCCATGTCATGTATAACCTCCAAGTACATCTGGCACACCAGGGTGTAATCATTAACCTGTCCCCCTGCAACCCTGTCCCTAGCAGATGTAAGGAAAACCACATTTATCGTTTACTGCTGTATTCCAAGTGGGTCAATGCTGGAGGACATGTCCATCAGGTGCATCAAATCAAAACAGACTGCTGAGAACTAACAGCTCCATCCTGTGCTTCGATACTGCCATGGCGGAAAGCGGAGTGCAATACTCCCTGTATTCCACACCCTATGCTCAGAGCTAGCGCTGTGCTGTCTAACATATGAGTCAATGGGTCTTAGCCTGTGGAGAACGCTTGTTTAGCTTCATGGCTCTGACTCTTTCGAACTCTCTCCCTGCTTTGGTGCGTGACGCTCCCACCGTCGCTCGCTTTAAATCAACTCTCAAGACCCACTTGTTCTCTCTCGCTTTCCGTGCTCTTTAAGCCTGATATCTGCTATTAGCTGCTGTGTTGTTGCAACTATTTCATGTATAATGCATTTTTCAGTGTGGGAATACAGACACAACATTACTTTCACACCAGGACACTGGGGGGGGGACGACACAGTGTGAGGAAACGTAGGTTAAGTTGGTGGTACAGGGTTGCATGGAAGGCCTAAGGGTCAAAGGTGAAGATGGCCTGGGAAGTTATGAAACTGGTGGCAAAACAGCATGCTTCATAGAATAAGAAAAAAACAGGGATTATCAACACTTGCCAGGTTTTTCTTTGTTTGATGTTGAAATCTATAAATTGGATCTGCAACACACAAAGCCCTCCGTATCTTCAAATGCCAACTGTAATGATTGCCTCTTACATATTTAAACAAGCAATCATAAATCTGGAGGAGAGCGTTTTCCCAACATTTTATCATTTGGGCAACTCAAGAATTCAGTAACCACATGTATTTGTTGACAAGTTGCTTAATCCTAAAGAGGGCCTGCCGTTTAAAAATAAATTCTAACCTCAGGAATTTCTACAAAACACTCCTAAACTGAATCATCAAACACTTGAGGTAAGACTATAGGAAACCAAGACACTGAGTTTCTCAGACAGCAGTACCAGTCCAAAATGAAGTGTTAAATGTTTTTGTGAATGTAGCCCAATATATCTATTAATACATTTTCACTCCAATAGGCGCTAATGTAACGACTGTGGAGTCTGCTGAAGTTGTTTCCTTTTAGTTATGGAACATCATAAGCATATTGAATATTAAAAGACCTGTACACAGTGAACTGTTAAAATGTCTCAGACTGATTTACTGGAGCGATGGACTGGAACAAGTTTTGTCTATTTTTGGGTTCAGTTTTATCATACGCTGGTGTGTTTTGATACAAAGCAACCACCGTACTTACTTATGCATCCTGTATGTGTTCTAGCAATAAGGCAAGGCGAGCAGCCGTCGACAGCAGCATGCACACAGCCCTGAGCAGCAGTTTAACTAGAAAGCTCCATTTGTTCCTCATATCTAACAGCAATACTCACTTGATAATAGTTGGATCTCTGTCTGAAATGTTACTGGGAAAAAAAAAGAAACAGACACATAACTGCAAAGTCACAGGCTAAGCTTTATCTCAGTTTTGGCTCCCACGTAAGAGATCTTGCACACTAAATTATTAACATGCAGTATTCCCGTTTATTCATTATAGTTCAACATGAAACAATGCTTTACCATGCTTCTCTGTGCTTTACCATGTTTCTCTATGCTTTACCATGCTTCTCTGTGCTTTACCATGTTTCTCTATGTTTTACCATGCTTCTCTGTGCTTTACCATGCTTCTCTGTGCTTTACCATGCTTCTCTGTGCTTCTCTATGCTTTACCATGCTTCTCTGTGCTTTACCATGCTTCTCTGTGCTTTACCATGCTTCTCTGTGCTTCTCTGTGCTTTACCATGCTTCTCTGTGCTTTACCATGTTTCTCAGTGCTTTACTGTGCTTCTCTGTGCTTTACCGTGCTATTCTGTGCTTCTGTGCTTTACCATGCTTCTCTGTGCTTCTCTATGCTTTACCATGCTTCTCTGTGCTTTACCATGCTTCTCTGTGCTTTACCATGCTTCTCTGTGCTTTACCATGCTTCTCTGTGCTTTACCATGCTTCTCTGTGCTTTACCATGCCTCTCTGTGCTTTACCATGTTTCTCTATGTTTTACCATGCTTCTCTGTGCTTTACCATGCTTCTCTGTGCTTTACCATGCTTCTCTGTGCTTCTCTATGCTTTACCATGCTTCTCTGTGCTTTACCATGCTTCTCTGTGCTTTACCGTGCTTCTCTGTGCTTTACCATGCTTCTCTGTGCTTTACCATGTTTCTCAGTGCTTTACTGTGCTTCTCTGTGCTTTACCGTGCTATTCTGTGCTTCTCTGTGCTTTACCATGCTTCTCTGTGCTTCTCTATGCTTTACCATGCTTCTCTGTGCTTTACCATGCTTCTCTGTGCTTTACCGTGCTTCTCTGTGCTTTACCATGCTTCTCTGTGCTTTACCGTGCTTCTCTGTGCTTTACCATGCTTCTCTGTGCTTTACCATGCCTCTCTGTGCTTTACCGTGCTTCTCTGTGCTTTACCGTGCTTCTCTGCTTTATCGTGCTTTCTGTTTTTTTTTTTTTTTACCATGGTGCACCACATCAAAGGGCTTAACTAGCTTGTACAGGTGGTTTCTATTAGGGATCTTTGGAGGCAGGAGCCAGAATAACAAATGCCTGGAATTATCCAAACCCTGAAATCAGGAATAGCCAAAGGCAAGCGAAGTAAGCCAATAAAGCCATGCCATGAATCTGATGCACGTTTCCTTACTTCAGCCCTCCTGGGCTGGCAGATCTAACCAGGATAGTGTTTTACCAGGAGGCAGTCTACCACTGTGGAGGTATCTCAGACAAAATAACATCCTGCTAACCACTCTTTCAGAATCTGACTCCTCATTATAGTTGCTCTAATAATTACCTACAGCACCTAGGGTTTAATAAAAATGGACTGTTATAGTCACGCTGTGTATAATAAGATCACGATCACACAATTACACTGAAATGCAGATTATGGCGTTTTTTCTCAAAATAAGCAAAACAGCTATCTTCTATTTTATTTATTTATTTATTTATTTTGCAAACTGCACACCTTTGTATGTGGGTCAGATTATGTTTAATAGCCTACAATAAAGACACAGGAGACTGCACTTCATTTCATATTAAATAGATCAGATATGTGATCATGCTTTTTTAATTGTTCAATGGTGCTACACAGTGGGTAAGAACAGCCCAATCAACTCTCACCACAGCATTTACTTCAGTCTTTAAATCCTGTTTTAAGAGATCAGCCCCCCTGCACATTTTACACAACTATACAAGTCAAGGTCTTACAGATAAAGTTGTTTCTTATGATATTATCAACCAAAAAACTGGAACAAGCGCTTTGGAAATTGAACCACCAATGGCAAACTGTTCCTTGTTAAAGTACATGGGTTTAGGAGGGTAGGTAAGTTCTCAAATATATATATGAAATACGAGACCCTATACAGGGATTTATTAATACACTTTGAATCAGAAATCTAAAAAGGGACTGTTGCTATGTTAACTCCTGAGCAGAGCCGGGGTAGACTCAAATCTGACCCACAATCTTCAGCCTCTGCATCGCGTGCCAGATTTAAAACGAGAAGCTGAGTAATCATACGCTGGCCGCATACTGGGCTGGAGAACTCGATGAAACGAGAGGCGTTCTTTCGGACCACTACTGCTTGTCTCCAGCAAGCTCTTAGCCTAAGTGTAATATTTCATTGTTGCTCAAGTCACCCCAGTTTTTAGTCTTTTACCTCATATTACTCCTCCCATTTGCAGTTGTACACCCACGGTCTGGAACCTGTCTAAAACTGGTCTTTATGGGTAGTACATGTGATTTAACTTAGAAAGACTTCCAAAGGGTGGACATGGAGACTGAACTATAATTAGGGGTTCTGTTTTTTTGTATTCCCTTCTTCTGTGTTTATTATTAGAAATGTTCAGGCTTTTGTAGACCTGTGGTTATCAGAGTTTCTGTAATCATATTGAAGGTCCATTCTGGCATTGCCCAAAACTTATATTCTGGAGTTCCAATGTTTTAATGCTTCTTGAGAACTGCACAATTGAAAAAAAACAGCACAGATGGGAATGACAGTGCCCAGCTCTATACCCTCCATTGCAACAAAATACAGTGAAACTGCAGCACGAACTGGCGTAAGCGAACACAAAATAGAAAGCGGTCTGCAATGCTTTTTCAGGGCTGGTTATCAATAAACAACACAATCAAACACTCTGTGTGCACACAGCTGGTCTCCTGATCAGGCTGTACTGATATAGCCAATGCTTTGTCTAGAAGCGTAACATCAAATTATTCCAACAATTCAACTCTCAGAAGAGTTACCAGAACTTTCCCCCTTGCTCTGTGCCTCAACTCCCTTGGACTTGAGGGCCCACAGTTTCTCTTAGGGGATAGTTTAGTCTATTGGGAAGAGTCTTTCAAACTACAGACCGCACTGAGAAGAGTTACTTAAACTTGAACCACTATTTGTGTTTTATTTAAACTTTGTATCATTTTGTTTTTCAGTCATCTTTTGGCCTCAGTAGAACTTCAATAGAATCTAACCGACTAGTTCAGCTGTTAATGAATCAAGTCTTACCACTAAGTACATCTGGTATACCAAAGTGTAACTAGAGTACGACTAGTCTTCAGTACTCTTAATCCAGCACCTGTCACTAGAAATTATTATTATTAATTCTAAGACGTAGTATATCTTTACTCAGGTGTGTTTTGGACGCGTTCCCTAACATTTCTTATCGTGTGTTGCAGTCTGTGGCTGCAGCTGACAGTGACTGTGAGTCACATCGTGAGTTACAGACCAGCTTTTCTCAATGTTGGATTGAAGATGAACTACACTGGAAAATCACAGCGACGTCTAGACAACCCAAGAAGCACTGATGTGCCGCAATACATTATTCATGCCGCATAGTTCCTTGTTTTATTTGTCAATTTGCTGTTGAAATACGTCCTGCCGGGTGACATCATGTCTGTACAGGATGTGACAAAACAAACGCTTCACAAAAAACACACAAGATACTAGGACTGCTTGGGGCAACTGGGGCAGAAAACAGTTCTAAAGTAAACTCAGGAGCTGGAGTAACAATGCACTGTGCCTTGAACGAGAATCAAAAGTGTACAGCTTTATTTTTTAATTTATTTCTTTTCATATCCGAAGGTTTTAATCTTATTTTTGTGAGCATTACAGAACTTCTAATTGGAAAATGTTCTCATTTTAAAGAGCAATTAGCTGAAAATTATTTTTTTTACCCTTACCTTTTTATGATATTTGCAGTCGTTCCGTAGTTCCGTTGCTCAGGTTTTGAGTTATTTTTTTTTTAGTTAATTGTTTTAAAAAGCGCAGGTCTTTAACTAAGTTGCCGGCACATCTCATTTCTCTTGTGCTCTTGCATTGAGGCCTAAGAGCTTCTTGCAGTCCCCTCATTGTACCTACTTTTGAAAGTGATGCAATTTATACAGAGTGCTTATTGGAGTTATAGATCAATTTAATGATAGCGTAAGCATAATATTCTCTTTATACAGTCTAATTAACTGTCCAGTCCGCACTGTTAGATCCGATACAGGAATAATTGACCCAACATGATTGTTTCAGGTTTTTAGAGCAACAGAGGGATGAGGCAACTTCAATAAGCCATTGGGCTTTTTCAACTTCAGCAACGGCACCCGTACCTACTCGGGAACAATTGCAAATATCATAAAAAAGGAATCGGAAATGTTAAAATGCTGTTTGCGGCTACTCGCTTTTTAATATGTGCATAACCTACTACTGCTGCAAGCAGCAAGCATGTTAGGACTGAAGAGTGACATACGGGGTCCGTACATCGAAAACTATTGTCTGGGAACCAAACTTCTCAACAAGGTGGAGTGCAGCACTGTGGAAGACTCCTGGAGACTGTCACCAGGGAATATATTCTCTGTTTAAAACTGAACTCGCCTGTGGGACGCTGCAGCTTTAACTGCTTTATACACTGTTGGCTTGTTTACTGTTCTTTTTCTGTGGCTGAAAATAACCGTTCCTGTCATCGCTGGTAAGTTTGGCAAATAATGCCTGTTTCTTGTCCAGAAATGTGCAAACAAAACACATGATGAAATTAGATCGCATTTTGCTTTATTTCAAAAGACTACCCCTTATATAAAGCCTGCCTGAAGGGCCCTTGTGTTATAAAAGTTTGCATGGTAATTGACCCTTTCCCCCATGTTTATACTATACAGTCACCATACTTTATCATGGTTTGATATGTTTGTTTTTTTAACCTGCTTTACGATGCTTTGCTATGTTTTACCGTGTTTTCACAATGCTTTATTACACTTTGCAATGTTTTCACTGTTGTACGCTTGCATAAGGGTAAAGCATAGCAAAGTGTAATAAAGCACAAAGAAAGCATGGTAAAACATAGTACGCATTGTAAAGAATAGCAAACTATGGCAAAGCATGTTAATAAACATGGCAAACCAGGGTAACTATGCTAAATGCAGAGTACAACCACAGGAAAAGCACAGTAAAACTCTTACTACACTTTTATAAGGGTACACACATAATTGCATATTAGAAAATATTTTAAAATGTGTATCAAATCCACTGTTTACTGGCTCATATCCAAATGCAATTCAAACGATCACTAGGAGACTAGCGGGACTATGATCACAGTGTGAAGAATATATGCTTTTATATAACTGCTGTTAAAAAGTTTGTTTAGCTAGTTTTTAGAACTTTGCCGTGACCTCAATTTTCACCAAAAAACAAGTGTAAACTGCTCCCTGGAGAAAACAGCTCTGATAAATCATACCCAGGGTGTCATCTCACTGAAATACATCGCGTTTACTTCACACAGCCAGAAAGACTGAGGCAAAACTTAGGATACTGATGAAGGAAAGAGATGATCTGTCAATTTTACCTTACAACTGATGATCTGTCAATTTTACCATACAATTTAATTTTACACACATTTCAGCCAGTGCCTTCGTTAGTGTACAAGGTAATCAGGGTCTGTGAAACCAGCCGTATAAGTTTTAGAACGTGAAAACTATTGGGGGTAGTTTCAGAGACCTGCTGTGGTACTCAGAAACACAGTACTTTATGAATTCTGGCTCCCAGTTAGAAAATGTTTGAGAACTGCTGCTGTAAAACACCCTTTTGAGAAACTAATTCCAATCGCATAACTAAGGTGAGTTATTATCCCTTCCCTCGCATGACCAGCTGTACCTACTAATAACTGACCCATTCACCCACACAAGGTCAATGTTTCATACGTGCAATAACCTTTACATTGCTCCTAATGGAACCATCAGGACATTTTCATTCTCTGGGTTATAAGAATGGGAACCAAAACTCATTCCAACGCTGAAGGCATTGAGAACTTCAAGTCGTTTGTCATTGGAATTTATAAGTTACTAATTATGATGAGTTAGTTGACGTACAAAAAGTTGAATAGGAGGACTAGTTGCCACTTGAAAAAAAAGAGCTTGTGTATTTGATAATGTCTAGCTGCTCTAGCTATGAGCGTAGAGTTTCATAACGCTTTTTGTGCGCTGTGCGTTAAGCTCAGACTTTCTATTCATGTTCTAAAGTGTCATTTATATGGTAACAGTTTGCAGCCTCACTGTCTGAAACCTTCAGGATGACTTCACGGTTACGTGACCTGCGATGAGCCGGCGTACAGTTTCTCAAGTCAGCCGTCATTTTTGTATTTGACAAGTCGACTGTCTGGTGTTATCCCTAGTTGATGGTAAATTGAACATGCAACACACTGTGTAAAGGTCCTTGTTGCAGGAATATTCACTCGGACCAGAGTTTTATTAACTAGCCAGGAACACAAGACTCATCATACCAGCGCCGTTTCCAGGAGTAGACAGGACTTCAGGATTGATTTATTTACACATTCCACAAATACACTCCATGGTTGCTTTTGATGTAAATCAAGGATTTAAGGTGGTAGTGTGGGATTGCGGTTAAACACAATGCTTCTACCTTAGTGAACTTACATGTGCTACCTTTATTGAAACAAGGAAACAGTCAATGTTTGAGAGAGGTACACAACATGCTGGAATTCATACCGGAAAAATGTAATTTATTGAACAGCCGTGATAATTGTGAGACAGGCAGTGGAGACTTTGCTACTTAATGCTACTTAGGTTTAAACATTTTTACTGTAAATCGTAAACGGGTTAATATTTATGTACTGTTTTAGGAGCATTGAGGATCTTTCCCAGCTCAGTATTTGATGTCATAAAAAGTTATGGGAAAATAAAAAACGCTGTTAAAATATAATTTGAAGCTCCTTAAAAGTGTGTTTTATTACAGCACATTGCACAATCCTTTAAATATTAACACTGAAAACTGGGAACGCGATTTATATAACAAAACACTGAGGCTAAATGTGAACACAGCAGTAATTGGGGGTCCTGTTCTTTCTGATAACCCAGCACATTCTTCATTTCTGTCTTCAATTACTCCCCGGTGGAGTGGAATTCTCCACACCCTGCAAGTAAGCTACAAAGAGCTCACTAGCAAGACTCTGTCAGCTACACCAGTCTGGAGCACTACAAATAATATCACTAATTCAGTTTTAAAGGTAGTGCCTCATATAGATGTTTTTTTTTTTTTTATAGACAAACTGTGATACTTTTTGATGTTTATTTTTCAGGGGCTCACTGAATACTGTAATAAATCACTCACCTTTCGGAGCACCTATGTGACAGGGGTTCTTATCAAACTTCCTCATTCCATTTAAAGCATGGCTTTTCAGCTCCGCTGACAGGAGCTGCAAGGTTACATTGTCACATGACTTGAAAGAAACGAGGACGGCTGATCAGCCCTGGCACTTAGGATTCTCCAGACAAGCTCAAAGCCTGGTAGATTTCGAGAAGAACATGAATAACTCAATATTGGAGGAACACAACCCAACACCATAGAAAACAGTGCTACTGAACTCATAACGTTTGCTCATTCTATTACAGAAAGCGATTTCAGTCACATGGCGTGTCCAGTTCATTCTCCTCCTGTAACGATGTGAGTGAAATAAATGGCGCTGCGAGGGAACAGAACCCGCTGGCAGCGGCTTTACAGGAGGAGGCGTGATCCGGATACACATTGATGCTTGTAAGAGAAACGATCTCCTGGGGAATGAGAAATGCATTCCTCATGCGGTCTACGACCCATCATGTGAGAACAAAAACATGAAAACACGCAGGATTATGTTTAAAAACATTGATAGGGACAACCCAGAACACAGCTAAAACAACGTGTTTCTTGTAAACGCTGCAGGGTCTTCTGTAACACTTTCAAGACTATAAGATGATGTGACTAAATTAACCTCATTTGTACTTCCTGCCATTTTACATGCAGTTAGAGCTAATTGCATAATTGAGTCTGTCACGTACTTTTCCTGTGCCGTATTGAAAGAAACACAGATCATTATCTACTTTCATTTTAGTTACTTTATCGCGTTTGGACCCACGTTTCCAGTAAAATTCAGTGGAGGCTACCAGAACAAGAGACAGACAGAGTAAGGGCATGCAGTCTTTATTTTGCTGAAAACCCGAACCATTAGCTTTGTGGTTTCAGTATTATAATTAAGTTGTACATCCGTCTTAAGTTTGAGGTTAACATATTGTGTAATTATGAGCAGATGGTAGGACTTGTTAAAGGATCATTTTGTTAACCATACCATAGCCTACGAACAGAGAATCTGCTGCCATTTATCCTCTCCGCTAAGTAAAGGCAAAGGCGTTTGTGGTGTCTGCTTGATTACCCCCTCGAACATTTAAAATGTCATACGGTAATACTGAAGTTGCCTAAAGGAATACTTTATATCGTCTACATTTCCTTATTAAGCAATTTCTTATTATGTGTGTTCTGTATGATTCGACAAAAATGCTTTTTCTGAAGTAGGTGAAGCATATTGAGGTTGCACATGCTCTAGTACTTCAACTGTGGGCTTCATGGAACAATGCTAATATGATTCCCTACTGTGCATCCCTACAACCAGCCCAGTCTTTTCAGAAGTGTTTCTATGCTGGGATAGTTAAGCAAATAATGATCTAAGCATAAACAAACACATATTATCATACAGAATCCAATAAGACATTAAACAAGCAAAAAAAACACATCAAAAGGGATACGCGTGTTGTTTCATCCCAACGCACACAGCATGTTCATTCACTGTCAAGGAATATCAGTGTGACAATCCATATGAATCTGATCTAACATGCTTGTTACATGGATGTCAACCTTTGGGAACCCTGAAGTGTTCCTGCCTTGAAAAAATACCCTCTTTGAATGATGGTACACCCCAGGACATGAGTGCCACTCTCATTCACCCCTGGCTGGTATTCCAGCTCATTAAAACTCATCATTCAAACTGTTGCAAAGCGGGTCTTACCCATTCCGAGTCCGAGCAGTGCAGCGCTCCTCAGTGGCAGGACTGTCAGGCGGGACGCGAGGTACTCTGCGTGTCACAAGGAAAGCTAGGAGGTTGTACAGTTATCTCCCGTGGTGTAATTCTAAACTATACAACCTACTACCTCAGCCTGGATACACGCAACCCGACACCTTGGAACAGAGAAAGCCGCTTTCTTATGCACATGCAAACAACCTGCCGCAGGTGTCAAAAACAGGTTAGGTACATTTCAACTGAGTGATCCTGCAGAAGGAGGGAAAGTAAAGAAGTCACATTGTTTTAATATGTAATCAGCGACCAGAATACAGGTGCATTAACAACACTAAGCTGCACCGTACTGCCATTATTGAATACATTCAGCCAAATGATACTGTGAACAGAATAGGACTGCTACTGCAACCACATGTCTATGGTCATTATTAGTAACTACAGTGTAATATACCTGTACTGGAAATGTATCAACGTTATCTTACCAGTTTGTATTACAAAATAAATAACCAAAAACGTTTTAGTCAAACTGAGCACATGCAGTTGATCATGGACTGCTGTTACAACCTGTTGATAAGAGTTTTTAATTATTAAAACTTTTGAATTATTTTCAGCTTTAAACAGTTGGAGATTTCAAGTAAACTATAGAATTTTACGAGTAATTTGAAATTGGCAACTTTTTAGGAGCTGAGAACAATTAAAAAGGTCTAATTAAGCGCATTATTAGTTCAATTAAGGGTTTACTTAAGTAATTGAGAACTCAGTTGGAATGAAAACCAGAAGACACAGGGGTCCCACAGGATCAAAATTGGGAAACCCTGCCATAGATACCCCTTTAATACAGAGCTCAACCCCCACCCCCCACTCCCCAACTCCCCAGGACAGAAAACAAAACCAAAAATAACAATTCACAAATATTTAGGGAACAAATGCAAGAGGAACCAGTGTAATTCTCAGCAACGTGTCTATTACATGTAATAAACATTGTTATGAACAATAATAGACAGTTAATAACAACGTGTTATAAAACATGTAACAGACTTTATAACACTAGCTTGCCTAGGTATCCACAGTTATTTCAGAAAGGAAAACACTCCCAATAAAGAAACCAGAAATAAAACCAGAAAACTCGTTTTGTATTCTTAAGCAGTTCTTTTAAACAATATTTTTAGAAGGGTGTTTATACTAATAGTGAGATTCCAGCCCTTTATGTTATCAATCAAAATAGTTCTTAAGGAGCTTTGTATACTCAGAGGTACTCAAAATAACAGCAGATAATAAGGTAAAGTAAATACCAAGTGGTTCGTTCTTTACTTGAACTATTCATTATTTCCAGCAGTCCTATCCTTGAGTATCTCTCACAATAGCTTTGTACATGTTTGGAAGAACTCGATGAGATAACCTGCTGTTTGCCAGATTTAACTTTTGAAAAAGCAGAGCTGACATAAGCGGCTCTGTGTAAACAGAAGCAGAGATATCACAAGGCCAGAGCTTTTAGTTTTAGTGGCTATGAACAAGACGAGAGAGAGAAAGAGAGAGAGAGGGCAGCTGTGGACCGACACACAAACTGGACTGCAGCCCTGCTCTCCATCTCTCCTTCCCACTGTGGCGTCTGTTCATGTCTTAACCCATGGCTGTGTGATTCACCACCCTTAAGAGAAACTGTTATTTCAAAATAAGACGCAAATGGGGAATGTGTTTCTGTATGTTAGAATGCACAAAACAATAATTGATTCTTTGTTTTATGTGTATATATATATATATATATATTTTTTTTTATTTATTTACTTGTATACAGTTATTTTCTAAAAAAAGATTTTATGAAATTAGCCAAACCGTTTTACCTAGAAACATTTTAATTACTTTATTATTATTATTTGTTTTCATTAGAGACAAATATTGTTTTTATATATTGTTTCGTTACATCTTAAAAATGGACATACTCAACTCTGCAATCTTATTTTAATTTACAACTTCAACAGCTAAAAAGATTTAGATTTAAAAAAAAAAAAAATCAAATATATAAGTTTGAGACATAAGGCTTGAGTATATGGAAATGCACAGCAAAATATACTGCAGACACAGTTGTTTAAACAGGAATAGGATATTTTATATCTGTTTTATGAGATATTTGTATAGCATTAGATACTAGATATATATCATTTCTCTAATGTTGAATGTTTGAATATACAGAAAGCATTTATCTTTAAAAAAATAGTTCAAGTTATTAAAAGAAAACTTCTGCGTTTAAATTTATTTTTCTTTGAAAAGCAAGTGGGGGGCGTCTGTTTATTGCTTTCTTGGCACAGCTAAATTTAAAAAAAAAAAAATCGGACAACACTTAATTTGAAAACACCGTCGTTAGAAAAATCACAAACCTTTTTTAAACTGCCTATTTAAAAAAATATATGAACAAGTAAGGCATTTTAGGAGAAAGACCTATACAGTATTTATATATTTTTAAACAGTACATACCACACAGTTAAGAACCATATCGAGAATGGAATTTTTATTGGCAGAATATTTGTGCTGCATTTTTGGTATCTTTCACTGCCCAATTATTAAGGTCTCCTTGTATTACGATCGTAAGCAGAGAGCATAATAAACCCGCAATGGCTGAGAATAACATACATGTCCTAAGCAGTAATAATATCAAAGATACTACACTGTATACTGTACATTAAAAAGATAGGAGAGTGTCAATACCACTGTACATATAGATATACTGTATGTATATTTACCCTACTCTATAGTGGCACGATGTCTCTGTCTCATTAAACATCTGTTTTGGCATTTAGGTTTTTGTACTGTAGTTCCTGGATGGTTTTAATTAGCTTGAATTGAACGTGTCCTAAAATGACCCCCTTTAAATGTGATATACTGCCGGTCTGCTTAACATTAGCAGCAGAACATAACTTCATAAGATTTACAATCTCCGAAACAGAGACGGGACACACGAGCTCACTGGAAACCAATGTTCAGTTCACTGTTAAAACAGACAAACTGCAAAAACAAGAGCTGTGGACACGACAGCCGGACACTGTTTCAACCGGCAATGAAAATCTGCAAGCACTGCAGAAATCAGGCACAGGCTTTGTTGTTGAGTATTCCTGTTGTGTGTGTTTAATAAGTGCACTTGTCTTTATTACTGCTGTTTTTTTCAAGGGTTCTTTCTCCTCGTTAAAAAAAAATAGATTGGTATTTGAAAAGAACAAAGCCAAAATAAACAGTATAATAAACGTTATGACAAGCTAGTTGATATATATATATATATATATATATATATATATATATATATATACACACTGTATGTATATTCATCTATAATATTTTGCAAATATATCTGTACATTTAATTTATGATTTTAGTAGTGGGATCCTGTGCCTCCAGTACTTTTGCATACAACTGGTCCTCCATTTGGTGAATTTCTGTTTTCATTTAAAGCATCAGTATCCCTTTTTCCATTAACCAGAGATACTGATATGTACTTTAACAAGTTAACAATAGTGTTTACAGCCACCATGTGTTGCTGCTTGGCAGAGAGCGTTATTTATTTCTCCTTTCACAAAACAAAGCTGATAAAATATTATTGACCACAGATTCATATTCAGATATTAGCGAGGTTTCTGTCCAGTCAAGTCTTTAGCTCCGCACACGTGTGAAAGGCTCCGAGAACATCCACGTGGCTGATGCGCAGGGAAGACGTCCAATCGTCACGGAGACACATACCTGTAGACACGAGCTTGTGTGGCATTTGAGCACAAGTTCGGATCTACGGGTTTGTGACAACGGACAGACATTTTCTTCTTTGTTTTTTTTTTTTCCTTTTCTCTCGCATGGGAGCCAGTCTGCAAACTGCATCCGTGTAATCCCTTCCAGAAATTCACTTCCAATTAACACTTGTAGCAATACATAACTACACAGAACTGTGGCCAGGAATTATGAAAATGTTACTGAACAGCTAGCCAGGAGACAGATGGAACAGCTACCCAGACTTCCCTGTTCTATTTGAATGTGCTCGGCCTTGCAGAACAGGTTTGGTTCCCAGTTTACCTGCTTCACAAAATGCCTTCTGACGAGCAATTATAAAATGTAAAAATCAACTGCTTTCATTAACGTGCCGATGCATTTAGCTGTTCATCCGAGAGACAACAACACAGCTATTACTGAATAAACCAGGGCTGGTCGTGTTAAACAACATACAAAAAAGACTGACAGGGAAAACATGAACAGCATGCCTTCAAAGCCTGAACAACAGGCTAAATATTATGTTTTAAATATATTACTGTACCCATTGTCTGCTTCGTCTGATTCAGATTAAAATGCTACAATAGAAATAATTTGTATCGCATAAATCTTTCTTCAAATGTTTATTATCAGAGGATACAACACTTTGAACTTCTTATTTAAAAGTGCTGCAGCACGCTAAATTACTCACAAACAACCACAACAGAACGGTGCACGGTTGTGGACAGTCATCGGCAAGAATAAAATGCTGAAACCCTCAGAAAAGCACAGAATAATAATACAGAATAATAAAAAAAGTTGCATCAGCTAAATCGAGGTTTGTTCGCTTGAACTGCCTCTTTGATAGAAAGACACATCCAAAAATATTACAGGGGGAAAAAAATAATATTCAGAAAAGCTTTGCTGTACTTTCACATCACATTTTTTTTTTAATGGTTTAAAATCTTACCTCTAACTAGCTTTATTAACATTATTACTAATTGCATTGTTTTGAGAACGTTTTTATGGTAATTTAGGATATGACAATATTTCAAAAACCATAAATACTCATCTGCATCCTGGCACCTGTGCTGTAGCTGGTCAGACTTCACCTAGACCAGGGTGCCCAGGTACCAGAAAGGCGTAGCAATGTTACATGTGTTGTGCTCTCTGTGAAATATCAGCATATTCTGAATTACAAAATACAAGCAAGGTAATTATTAAGTCAAGGAGAAAAGCCTTCCAGCTAGTGCCTTCGTCGGAGTATAACAGACAAGCAATTTACTTCAAGAGAAATGATAGTGTGCTAATAACAGACATAAGCATGATAAGCATTACATTAAATCACAATGCCGAGCTCAAGGCAAGAACCATGAAAAAGCCCATTTGAACCAAAGCCCAATTATTTATTGTGCCTCATACAGAACAGCACCCTGTTCTATCATATTCTGCTGAAAATCATCGAGTTCAGATACTGAGATTCTACAACACACTGCAGGTAGAGCTGAAGTTATTAACAAGAAATAAAGCAAGCATACAGGCTATTTCTTAAGCTGCCATCTATCTAATCCCAGTCCAGTACGATTAAATTACAATGATATTCTCTCGGTTATTAACAATCTTATTTCCCATGAAAGAGTGCATTACATCCTTAATTAGTGGCACATAACAAGGTAAGAGTGTGTCCGCTTGAGATAGAAACGAGACAAGGAACCCAATCCAGATGTCCGTGCTGCAGTCGGGTTGAGAATGCATGTTTAATAGAGTGATAGAAAACAAAGACACACAGAACTACATCGCCTGCTTATAAGGACGGGGACATTGAGACAGAAGTACCAAAAAGAAATGCAGACAAACAAAAAAGTATTTATCGAAGACATTTGTTATATCATTTACTATATATGTGTGTACTCTAAAGCACACTAGCCAAGAAGTGGCATGTCAGACTTATGTAAAAAAAAAAAAACTATATTAGGCTTAAAGTTTACTCAAAACAAAAAAAAATGGAGGACTTTTACAAAGTGCCAAAGAACAAACTATGATAAGTATGTGCAAATAATGAATACCTGCGTAAACTGCCAAAAAAACCCCATCAGTTATCTTTGTCACAGTTGTTTGTTTTTGCGATTTGGTATTTTTTTAAAAACTGAATATTTAATGGCCTACCAGCAACATATTCTCTTAGGTAGAGTAAGACAGGTCAGTTATGAAGCTCAACACAAAGCTTCAGTTCTGACAACTCTGCTAAGCTGGGCTGTTCACTTTCTTAACTCTTAAAAGGGAACCTTTACCACCAGGTTCAAGTGTTATAATCATGGAGAGCTGTACCATGTTAAGTTTCCTATCTATGTATCCATTTTATAATGCAGAATGTCTTTTTTTGGCAGGGCAACTTCTCGAACTCCATAGAGCTGACACAAACTGTTTTCAAATTTCAAAAAATGTAATTTAAAAAAGTCATGACCGAAGGGGATACTTTAGCTTTGACAGAGGAAAGCATGCAGTTGAAAGACCAGCTGTTTGAAGCCAGCATTTGCTGTAGGCCAATTTAATCATCCATGGATACTTGGAAAACTGAAAACTGGTCGAGGCGTTGCTTAAATTGTCATTATTTTTTTTTAATAAAAAAAGAAGCGGTGGCAACTATAATGGAACCACTAATAATTTACAAGTTTACATATAAATATACGTTGTTTAGTCAATTTGCACTGATGAGTAATTCGCCATGCACCTTTTACCCATAAAAAGACTCTTTAAACCCTTCTAAGCCCTTCTACACCCAGCCTCCATCCTGCAAGACCCTACAAGTCCAGCCTGTGCCAATTCACTCATTAAATCATTAGAAGCATGACTGTAAGCTCATAATACCGGTTGTTGTTTTAAAAAGCAAACCATTTTCAGGCTTAGTTTAATCTAATTGTTTTTAAATGGTAGCTTTGCTACACAGATATGTGCACCAAAAAATGGTCTTTTCATCCATGGAGAAAAATAAAGCAAGTTCTCATTTGGAAGAAAGCAAAAGTGAAAAGAAGAGCTTTTAGGAGCAAGAGAAAGTAGCTGATTAAAATAAATAAATAAATAAATAAATAATATATCTGTATATATATATATATATATATTTTAGGGCTGCAAGGAAGGGTACATTTTGACCTTCGAAGATTCGGAACACATTACCGAAAGAAGGTTCGAACCTACAGTGGTACTAATTTGCATAATGCAGTGGTGACGTCACCATAGCTACTTGTTTATATTTGATTGGAAATCCTATTATTTTACAGGTAAGCCATATAAATGGAATAAAACACTCCTATGTAGTTTAAATATGTTATATTGAACAGTAATCATGTTTTATAATTTAAATAAAAGTACACGTTGTTTATTTACATGTAATTGATGCTGCTTGTGAGGAAGCTTGCATTGCAGCAGCACTAACTGCAGCGGACTGAGGCAAAACAAACTTAATTTAACACAGTCACCGTTCCAAGCAGGTTATCAGTTACAGTCACATTTTACTACAACTAAAAATAAGAATAATAATAATAATAATAATAATAATAATAATAATAATAATAATAATAATAATAATAATAATCATCATTTACGATTGTACAGTGACCCCAGAGATTGGATGTGCATGTCTCCATTATACATCAACAAACACTTACACAGTTTGCCTTCGACTTGATCGCCTGGGTATTTAACAAAAAAAAAAAAAAAAATCCCAAACAGCAGAGGTGGTTTCGAGACATTTCTTTCAATACAGCGCTTTGCTGTCAAGATGGCGAATGAAGAAATTTGCCTCTGGTTATCACGAGCTGGAGGGGGGAGGGACATATATTTAGCGTATATATTTGGTGTGTTTCAAACATATTCTACCATTGCACTTCTCTTACACTGTCTTGTACACTAGGTATTCAGTACATATTTACGTGAATGGCGTCTGACGAACCTTCGGAGGTTTAAAACAATCTTCGAATTCCTGGCTAGCTTGTATTCGCTACAAATGACAAAAATACCTTGCACTTATTTACCACCTCACCAGAAGTTACGTGACAGATCCAAAAATGTCAAATGAAAAAAGAACTCTGTGTGATATGTGAGATTAATATATTACAAGAAAAAAAAGTTTTAGACAACAAAAAGTAAAGAAATCAGATGATGTGCGCACACGTATAGTGATCTCTATGGAAGGGCATCTGGGTCAAAAACGTGTTGTGCTGCTTTTGAGCAAATGAGAATCTCACGACACAGAAAAGGCAAGCACGTCATTCTGAAATGCCTCGCTTCAACAGTGCCCAAGTTGCTGGAAATGTTGTGTAGTGATTTTTATATATATATATTTTATGTATTACTTTCTGTTAAGTGGAGTTTTTTCCCCTTCATCTTACAACACCATTTCCATGTTTGTTTTATTTGAAGTGTTTAAAGTTACATTTCAGTTTTCGTTTGCTTGTTCAGGTACAAAAAGGCACAAGTAAACCTCATGTTATTACTTTATGAAAACGTGTTGATGGCTGCTGTTTACTGTGAAGAAGCGGCAATGGCAAGGAATGAAAAAAAAGGAAAAAACAAATAAAATGCAGTGTCAGCTTTATGTACTATTTATTTCTGGAATAATCAAAACAACGTGGAACTGCTATTTGGCATCCTTTGTTTTGTAGTTAATTCACTGGGGTAAAGTATGGCCAACACAACGTATTCTTTACTCCTGGGATATTTTTCTACTTGAATGTGTTACATAGTGTAAAGTCTTGCTGTAAAATAAAGGCACACACACACAAGGGCCACGTCCTACTGCCCCTGCTGCTGTGCTGTCTCTGCCTGCGTTCTGAGCCATATAATAGCTTTTATTACTTTCTGAAAACGAACAAATATCCAAACGAATATTTCAATTATGAGCGAATATCCAAACATGAAAATCCTGTGTTTGTCCCAGCACTAATATATTTATAAAAAACATGCACATACACTTTTCAACACAATTCCATAAAAAGAAAATATAGAAAAAAGACTGTCTTTGCCTTTTTCGAAATGAAGTACCCCAAATTGAAACACTTTCAGTTTTGAAGTTAAACATATAGAAATTGATGGTACTCTCTCACTGGCAAAAAATAAATAAAAATAAAAAAAAGTTTAGGCTTCCATAGCCATTGTTTCCAGTTTTAGACATTACTTTATCGTAGTTACGACTGCGACCATTTTTAAATCTACAGGTGACCAAATTGATTTGAATTTCTTATTCTAACACAGTTCAGAGTAAAAGAAAGCAAGGAGCGCTTTTCTTTTTTTTAGCAACGCTTACTCTAAAAGGAAACAAAAAAGACCTACTCGTGATGTCAGGCCAAATCAGGCGTGCAAACCCAGTCGAGAGATGCCGTGGCGCACTGCAGCAAAATGGAGTCTGGATGGCGTGAAAAACTAGGCCGAGTCTGCAGCTAGCAGGTTCTGAAACAAGAAACAAGCACAATTACATTACAGTCACTATCTTCTTCATCGTCTTCTTTTTTTTTTTACATTTTCGCTCCGCTCCCTAGTTCAACATGAACAGACAATTGTAGCAGAGCTTGCTGATGCTGGAGCCTAAAACACAACAGGAAACAAACAAACAACAAAGGTCAGCCGCTTCATTCCGTACGTGTTAATATATTTACCGTTTCACACCGAAACGAGCCAGGGTTTCTGCTTTTGCAAATAAAAAAGTGAACGCAATGGATTTGTTCAAGTTGCAGTCACTGTTGCAAGAGTGGTTTTTGAACTGGGCTCTAGGATGTTTTTTTTTCCCCCTCTCCTTGTACCACAGCAGGATTCTTGGCTGTCACTCGATTTCCATCGGCTGCCAAGTTCGGACAGCGTCTTTGTCTCCTCTTTTTCCCTTGCTTGAATAACAGCCTATGATTCATATTAACAGCACGGCCACCATAAAAACGACTCCTCCTTCCTAAAACGAGAAAGAACTAAACTATGGCTGAAAACAAAAGCTAGATGGTTAAACGGTTAATAATAATATTAAAAAAGAACTGGAGTGCTCTGCGTTTTAGTCTAGCTTTTACTAATATGCCAGTGCTACCCTTTTGCCCTTGTGCATCACAGAGGTATTTCAGCAGCAGCTGGTACACAATGACAGATTACTGCTTGTGATCCGCCCTGTGCCACGTATAAAAGGGAACTATTACTTTTTCTTTCCCAAAATGGCTCTCGGCTGAAACCCTCACTATCTCTAAAATGTCCTTCGCCCCTTTTAGACAGAGTCGATGTCTCATGCAGAAATGTTTTTTTTTTTTTTTGGGTGGTGATGGTTGATGGTGGTGCTGGGGGGGGTGTGGGGGGGGGAGGGATTAAAATGATCATCTTTGCAGCTGTGTCACAAGTTGTGATTGACTGCTACTCTGACAGCAGATGCAACAGTCAGGCCTGTGGTCAGCCTTTATACACATTTTAAATAAAAAACAAAACATAAAAAAAAAATTAACTTTTTTATTTTCTCGACCGGGTTTGGATCAACATCCCCCCCCCCCAGGACCTTCAAATCTCGAAGATTTAAAAGGACGCTGTACCTATACAGTGCCTTTTGTTTTATTTAAAATTAGACATCATAATAATAATAATAATAATAATAATAATAATAATAATAATAATAATAATAATAATAATAAAGTATGTATGCTTAGTTGTATACCACATAAACTTTTAATTAGTATTTTTTTAATATGCATATTTTTCTTTCTTTTAAAAAGCAATGTGAAAAAAACATAGTTCTATATGAATATCCGAATCTGAAATATGCTGCATGTAAAACAAATTTCATTAACAAAACCGAGCAGAAAAAACTTTAAACAAAACCTACCCGTCTTCTTACAGCATCGGCCCCCAGTTGTTAAAACTACAAACTGAACTATCAACGTCTTTTTTTAGTCGAAAAAAATAACTCCAAGATTATAACCTAACGATCGTGACCACGTGAAAATATTTTTAAGATTGCTAAATTAATACCTAAAGGATGAGCAACTTTTAAAGGGTGCAAGAATGTATATTTATAAAACCGTAAGGCCATCTGCAACTTTTTTTTTTCCTCCTGCATTTAAATGAACAGATTTGCTTTCAAACCACAGTCTAGGCTGCCAAGTTCCTTTAACTCTTTCATTAGATGGCATGCCAAGTGCCAAGAAACACCTAGCCGCGTCGAACAAAGGCGAGACAAACTAAACAGGATATTCCAGGCACACAGAAAACACAGCCAGCAAAAGATATGGAGAAATATTAAGGCCGCTACCTCCTCAAAAAAAAAAAACATTTACATTTTCTTTTTTAAATAACTCACAGGTTAAAAACTTTGACAGCAGAAATTGGACAACTGCCTCTAGGCCTCGCGAAAATAAAGTCTAAATTCATAACCCAAACCAAGAAAAAAATAAACAGGGAAAATATTTATGCCAAAAATACTAGACAAAATAAATAAACTCCACACACTTAAAGCATGTTTCTAATCACTTACCAAGCAGCTCTTATTTATCCAAAAGCATTCTTTAACACATTGCACTCAGAGTAGCCTAATACTGTAAGAACTTCCGATGTGGGCCGTAAAAAAACTAACAAATAAACCAAAGTGGCTAACAGAACTCAAAACAGGCTGAACAAAACAGAACGGATTGAAGATTTTTGTCATTTTTTTTTTTTTTTTTTTGCTTCACTAGAAACTCATCCACAGTCCCCCTGAAATGCTAGACTCCCCGAATTGGGTGCCTACTTAACAACGAAATGACAGGCAACATCTGTTTGTAAAGGAGCCAAGATCGAGTCTTAAAGAATGTTTTGGCTTGATTTCTCTCTCTCTCTCTCTCTCTCTCTCTCTCTCTCTCTCTTTCTCTCTCTCTCTCTCTCTCTCTCTCTCTCTCTCTCTCTCTCTCTCTCTCTCTCTCTCTCTTGCTCTCCACAGAAAGCTTAAAAAAGCAGCTAGGTTCCTAAAGTGCTTTGGGAGAAGAGACGTTGTCCGCCCCCTCCTAACCCCTCTTCCACTCCCACCACCCCAGCACAAACAACCTCAAGGTGTATTATTTCTAGGGCAAAACAGTCACTGCCTTTCCCTTTTCCTTCCTCATAAGAGTTCCCTGCACAAAAGGAAAAAATAAATAAATGACCATACTGTAGTCACTAAAAGGCAATTGCAAAGAAAGCCGGTTTGAGATACCTCTGGACCCTTGCCACCGTTTCACATGAAGAAACGACAGACTTTTCTTCCTCATCGCACAACAATAATCAACCCCTATGAATCAAGCAGGAATTCTGCAGTTCCTTCAATCGCTGAGAGCTACTCCTAAGGCCTTCTTTTTAGGGTAAAAGTGTGTGTGTGTGTGGGGGGCGCTGTGAGTCTAATAAATTGTTATTTAACATGATAAACCTCTGTTACAATAAAAAGAAAACGCGAGCGACAGTACCACGTCTGACTGCCAAGTCTGTAGCGGCCAGCTCCAGTTGTAACAATTAAAAAAAGAAAAAAAAGGAAAATTAGTGTGACTAGAGCGTACTGATAAAGACAATTGAAACGGGCTAGTTTGAAAATGATTCACGAGCGGGTTCATTATGAAAGAGACTGGCAAGTTGCTAGGGCAACTTGAGTAAAAGTCGAAGCAGAGGCATGTTTCTGTTGCTTTTAGGCTCTCCGCCCCCCATGTATTCTATCTTTTATTCTGCTCACGCTCCACTGCGGCACTGCTGCACCAATGCAGTACATTAATCTTACCTTTAAACATGCTGACTTAGAAAGAAACCCTCTGGATAATATAGATCAGCTTTCAAACTTCAAAAAGAAGCAAATCACAGTGAAATTATGACAGAGCTGCATGCAAGCGGATTGCAAGGTGCTGCCTCCCCTTTTAAAAATCTGTTTCATACATTGTGAAAATGCCTTTCTTGCACATGTATATATATATATATATATATATATATATATATATATATATATATATATATATATATATATATATATATATAAGCTTGTATGTATGTATTTATAGTGTGTGTCTATATACTGCATTTAAGCAGCAGTTTGACAGCCATCTCGGTTATGATAAAACAAGATTCATTTGGAATTATTTCAAAGCAAAACAGCGTACATCAAAACAAAAGAGATTTCAATGCCCCCGTTTCAAAGGAAATGACTTTAGACTTCATTTATTTTACTCTAATTGTTATAACCCCCCCCCTCTCTGCCTCCTGTCATTAGCAGAGGCAAATGTCGCTGCCAGACAAGCGAGGTGTCTAAAATGGTGCCAACCAGTCGTGCCACCAGACATTTCATACCAATAAAGATTTACACTCTGTCAGCAGCGGGGACCGGCACAAACAGATACTCTGCCATAGCCGTTGTTGCTAGGGGACAATGAAGTAATGAACACACATTTTAGACCTGGGCTTGATTAGGTATGCTTTGAATCCCTGAAGGAGTGAAACTTATTTTAAGAGCCCGAAGCCACAGAATAAAGCCCCCCCCCCCGTCCATCCGTCCCTCCCTCCGTCCGTCCATCCCGTGGGTTGGTAACTGGTAGGTAGAATACACAGCTGTTGCTTTTCACAATAATAAAGCCCAGGCTATGGATTTAAATGATGTGTTTCCACTGTCTAGAACACCGAAATTAACATAGCCCATTTCATTTAATCTTGACTGTACCAATGTCATTCCATTTTACGATATCGAGTTCATTTATATGAACCCTTTAGCCTTATACTGGGGTCCCAGGACTTCTCAAACTTTAACACCGCAAGGTTAGTGGTTCGCGTCCAGTCCTTGACCCCCTCCACTCAATTCAATGGGCTGTGATGCCAGTTCACCACAGTAGTCAAACCTCAGTAATAAAACCCTGTCTTAAGTTGTTTCTTGTTTGCTTTAGAGTGAGTGAAAAGCTGAGAATCCGTCCCCCGGTGTATTGACCAAAGATCTGGGCAGACGGGTAAATTCATAGTGTGGAAGTGCCCTGGCTACAGCAGATTGCTGGCTATTAAAGCAGTCTATCTTTATGTTTATATCTGTTTAAAGGGAGCTTTTGGTTCTAGGCTTGAGGATTAATTGCTGCAGTAATGTCTTCAGTGCTGGTAGGAGAAGGACACCTCAGCTCATTTCCATGAATCTCCATCACTAGTGAAGGGTTAATGGAGGTGAAATGTCTTGCAAATGACTTCCTCGCCAGCGTGGGCAGAGAGTAGAGAAGAAGTACAAGAGAAACCTGACAGGACCGGGCTTTTTAATTGCAAAGCCTGCTTTGCCAATATGAGTAGTGTCGAGACAATGGAGGTAACAGGAAACATTGTCTTCAAGAACTTCAGGACTTTCACTGGAGAGATGCAGGCTTTTCAAGAGGAAAGTCTATCCGTCTCCATGGTACCATGTCACATCCTGTAGACCACGTCAATGAAACCGTTTGTCATGGCAACATTTTCAATATCATTTTTTTTTTTAATGCAAACTTTGCTTCGATGTTTTAGACCTGCTAAGATAAACTGAATGGTTTCATTAGCTTTATGTCCTTTCAGTGTACACAGTACTATCTCTCTGATATTCAGTCACTACATGGAAAACAAAGCTGATTCTGATGCGGTGGAGTAGCTTTCACAGTGCCCTTCTGTTTCCTTGCATTCCGTCCTGTTGGTGTCCAGTCCTACACTCACAGTGATTCATTTACATAGCGAGCATTGTTACAAAACGAACAAGGACATGGTGGAATGATCTGACACAGCAATATCCACTGCAGGGGCTTGGTGTCAGAAACCAGCCTCACCCCAGCAACAAATGCTGCTGGGGAATCAGAGAATGTGAAGCTTGATTGCCACTGGCTTCAATGGGACTTTGGGCTTCGTAGGTAGATTGTCGGTAGATTGAGTGAAGTCCAGATGGCAGAGGTGCAGGCAGGTGTTCTGTGTTCACAAACTGTATTGTCGCTACATGTGAACACCTGCCCATGTCAACAGAAAGACCAGCCCGCCTTTATATGTAAGGAGGCTGTATGGTCTGGTGGTTAAAAAAAAGGGTTTGTAACCAGGAGGTCCCCGGTTCAGATCCCGGCTCAATCACTGACTCACTGTGTGACCTTGAGCAAGTCGCTTAACCTCTTTGTGCTCCGTCTTTCGGGTGAGACGTTGTTGTAAGTGACTGCAGCTGATGCATAGTTCACGCACCCAAGTCTCTGTAAGTCACCTTGGATAAAGGCATCTGGTAAATAAACAAATAACCATGGTTTGCCATTCTGTGTGGGTTTTTTTTGCAACTGGGTGTGACATTAGACTGTGAAGCTCCACAGAGATCAGTGATGGGCTTTAAAAGTGGTTAAAACCAATGAATGGTTAAGCTTTTTAAACCAAGGACACTGAATGATGAACAACACGTAGCCACAACTGAAAAACACAACACCCAAACGGAGACCACCCTGCACGCATGCAGCAGCTGTAATGCTCAGACACGAAATACGATTTCTCTAATGAAATCTGAGATTCATCTAGTAAATGCATAATCTCGTTGGGAGTATAAGGTAAGTCATACAATCAGGGGCTTGCTGGTTTGAATCCTGGTTGTGCTGAATTGCCAATCTTGACTGGGAGCCCACAGAAAAGCTACATTGGTCTTTGTGCTCCAGTGAGTTGGAAATCAGCTGGCAATAGTTCACCTTTGCTGCTGGCTATGTTCAGTGGGTTGCAGCAATGAGGTGACATATTAATTGGACATTATATATGGGTTTAAAATTGATAAAGTTTTCATTTGAAAACCCAGAAAATCCAATTTGAGGTTAGAAAGTATAAGCAGTCGGTTTAGTTCATGGTATACAGTTCTGCATGCTGGTCATCATTTGGTACCCCTGCAAACTAATGCCGATTATTTACTGCATTTCTCCATTCTTAGAAGAGCAGTGATGTTAACCAAGTTGCCCTGCATAGTTAAATCAGTGCAGACAATCACATTGCAATTGATCAGTAGCTGTGCAAGACCCGTGCATAGTTCACAAGTTATTTCGGGCGTGGTTTGGCTTCACAGCTGTGTGATTCAGACATGCCTCTCTCGTGTCTGTGGTAGGCCTGGTTTTCATCATGGTTCAAGAGTATGCCTTAGTCAGGCTTTGGCTTTCCGGTTGATGAAGTATGTTTCAAGAGACACTGGGATAGGCTTTTGTCAGCTTTCATTCAAACTCACTTCGTGACAGCTGTCTGATTCATATTGCAATAGGAAGCTGTTTCTACCCTGACCGCCTCTCATGGTTAATTACTCAGATATGATCATTTCCTGCAGCAGAAATACTCTAAAAGAACTGTTTCCACGTTCACAACACTGTTTGAGCTCTTCAGTCATACCTTTGAACCAAATGTGCTTTGGTTTTTTAGTGGCCCTTAGTTTTCAGCACAAGAACACTGCAAAAAATACAATCTTGGGTACGGCCGTTTATTTTTTAGGTTTTCTATTGCGATGCCTGTACTGTGAACAAAACATCGTCAGTTTTGTTCACAGAAAACATTCTCGATACAGCCTTAGACAATAAATTGTCATCTAATTAGATTTTCGGATGAAATACCAAGCTCTGCTCAGCAAGAAGAATAGCAATGATGAAATCAGGAAACTCCTACTAAATTAAGGAGTTAGGCTTTAAATATCAATGGGATTTGTGTATGTCGCCTCACATGTGAATATGTTATGCTGTGGTTTACTCGTGATTTTAATATAAATAAATATAGAAATAAATGCACGCTTCACAGAGTTCACACTTCACAGAGTGTTGCCAAAGGTCGTCATTACAAGATGCTACCTGGAAGAGGATAAGGTCAAAAGAGTTAACAAGGTTCATTAGAATAGCCTGGGACACTAAAAGGATTACCGCTATAGCATTATCGAGAGCTCATCTCATTAGAGCTCATCTCAGTAAAACTGCACTGTCTGTGATTAAACCGAGTTCCTTGTTATCTACAAGCAGTCTGTGGACTGCAATCTGCTCAGCTGAGAAATACACAGATCTTTTAAAGAATGTTTGGGTTTGGAGTTATCAGATGTCATTTACTAAAACTATGAAATGTTTATTCACTCATCAAAACCATTACTTAGTAACTGTAAAGCTGTGGGAAAATGAAGCCACTTTGTGGCTTGGAACTTGGATTCAGGAGACTAGGTTTCAGGCCACTGCGCGGCACACCAGGGGAGACTTGGGGTTTGATACAGCAAAGTTGTAGGTCTTCCGGTTGCCAGTTTTCCAGCCACTGTTCTTGAAAAAGTGGCTTTGTGTTCCCTCAGTTTTACACACACACACTTTTTATATAAATAGAAAATGAATACAATAAAACTAGGATTTAATCCATTTGGTGCGCCAAGTTTTGTTATAATTTATTATCAGAAAGAAAACAAACTGTATGCAAAACTTTACCCAGGTATATGTGAAATTACATATTGACATTATTTGACAGACTTTTGTTATAATGCCATCCCTATAATTCTCTGCCAGAAAAAAGCCACGTTATAATAAACTGTGCTTAGTATTAGAACACTGATAATAGGTTTTAGAGTAATTAAGAGCGAGAGCCGTGAGCCAGATGCCGTTACATACAGCTTTTAACGAGGATAATGTGGACATTAACACCAAGTGGATAAACTGTTCAAACAGAGTCACTTTCTCTACCAGCTTTCCCAGGATGAGTGAGTGAAAGCTGCCACCAGCCTCCTCGACTAAAACCTTCTACTTCCATATCTGACCCACAGCTGAAAGCTTCCCATCAGGTCTGAGAAATAATCTGATGCTTTGTTCCTATCTGTCAGTGGGATGGAGTTGAAGCAGTTTGAAAGTAGTCCTGTTCATTTCCATAGGCAGCAGAGAGGTATCACGCGATTTGAACTGAGCCAGTTACCCAACGAGGGTCCAATGACAGAGGCGGGTTTTAAACATGCCTAGGTCTCAAAATCAATATTGAAGTTGCGTAAATTACATTTTTAATTTCTGAATGCCAACTATACTAAAAATAATTTGTGTAGCCCTTAGAGCTTTGAGGAATGTTGGGGTGCAGATTGGACTGTAGACTGCAGATGGAAACCACAGCTTAAACAAGATGAGATTTACAGACTGGTGTCATGGTACAGGTGGCACCATGACCTGATTATCCTATGACCTATTACATGTAAAACACAGGAAGTTAACCTTCTGAAGATGAGCAGGCTAGGTTTTTTTTTTTTTCAAACGTTAATCACGGATGATTGTAACCAAGATTTAGTTTTTTCAAGTTACGTAATTAAACTGAATCTTTGGTCCCCCACAAACGATGCAGAATTTCGACAGGAATAAAAAAAAAACGCAAAGGTGTTTTTAGTTGATAAGAAATCATTTATAAGGACACTTCAAGTTAGTTGCTCCCCTACAAAGCTCATGTTGAAAACGTCAGCTACACAATTGTCTGTATTTTACTTTGTGGCCCAACAGAAGCATAACAAGTCAATTATCCTCGGTGCGTCTATTCAAGGGGCATTTAACAGTTTTAGGAGGATTTTCACTTCTTTGCCGAAATAAAAGGCCATTGTGAGTGAAGTCATGCTTTTTTTTTTTTTGAATCAGATTTACGTTTCTATGAAGCAAACACAATTTGACAGGTGGCACACATCTAAATTAAACCTAAGGGGATGACAATCGCCTTAAACCCCAAAGCGTCCCACCTCATTGAGAGTAACAGTGCCTGACAATCCCTGAGTTAAAACTGTAGAACACTGGAACACTGAACAACAAGGGCAGCAAGAAATTCCTGTGATTTAGTGCGCCTGTGAAATGCTTTCCGATAAACCCTGTCGGTTCAGACAGCGGATTCATTTGAGAGAACCAGACATGTAGAACGTGTTGTTCTTCTCATGTCTGGTATCTGAACTGCATTATTACTGGTATCAAGCATCTCAGAATGGTCATTTAGCAAGCCAGTTGTTTGATTTGTAACAGTCTGCTTTCACGGTGCAGATATTAATGGATACAGCTCTTCCTAGATGCTTTAATTGGCCTGCTTCATAAACACTCTTGCGTTCAGAGCCTCCTAGCCATAGGGTACAGAGATGTGCTGTCTTCCTGGACAGCAGCCAGCACTGGGCTCTCAAAACAAGGCTAAAGGAATGGATATATTAATGGTAAAATTAAAGTGGTGCTTGCCAAGGAAACAGCTTATCTTTCTGAGAACAGTAACAATGACAGGCAAGGCCAGGGGGCAAGTAGCCACATCCAGTTCACTTTCCCTGTTGACAGTTTTATTCAATTTATTTTGATTTGTAGCCAAACAAGGATGTCAGGTCTTTCCATGTCACCTCACTATTCAGACACCCCCACGCTTCCCCCCCACTGTTAATTTAAATCCACTTCTTTAAATGTGAGGTGAAAATTATTTAGGGCCGAGTGAGGAAGAAGAGGCTGGAAGTTGTGATGGAAAGGGGTCTGAGAGTGAAGGTTAAAGGGTGGAATTAAGTAAACACGCCTTACTGTTAGTTTGTATAAATGCCAATTGATAAAATGTTAAATAAATAATGGAGAATGTTAAAGGATTTGGTTTCACAGTCTGAGATGGGTGGGCTGGAAATAAATTAATATTGACAGATTTGACACCATTTCCCTCTGCCTTCTCCTCATTCTATTTGTCTATATCTCTCCCTTATGCTTACTCAAACCCTTCTCTGTATTCCTGCCCTCTCACATCTTCTGTAATGTGATTATATATGTTTGTTAATTGATTGTTTTGAATTAACAAATCCATTTCCTCCCCCTGCTCTCCCTCTTTCTCCTTCAGTCTCCACAACTTTCAATTTCTCCTTCTCTTATCCATCTACCCCTTATTTGCTCTCTCTCCCTCTCAATTTCTCTTTCTCCACCCTTCTATCTCTCATTTCCTTCCCCTCCCTCAGTCTTTCCCTCTGCATTTCTGTCTCCCACAGTCTCCCCTTTCTCTCCCTCACTCCTGCCCCGCTCCCTCCCTCCCTCCCTCTCTCTCGCTCTCTCTAACACTCTAATTTACAAATTTGCCAGAGAAGGACAGCAAGAGTCAGCTCCATGGCAACCTGGCTCCGTGCCATCTCATTTCACTCGCGATTGATTCTGGCGCGTCGCCATCCTCATCTGGCCCCCAAAGGCAAGCTACCCATCATGCACCTGACACTCACAGTCTGCCTTGCTGCCGGGGATCAGTCCCAGCACAGGAGCTGAATGCTGATTTCTAACTGAGACAGAAAGAGTACCTGAAGGATGACTATTCATTTTCTTAAAGAAACCCTGGCCTTTTATTTTTCATTCTCTTCCCACTATTTTCATTTGAATCGGCAGCAGATTTTTGGTTATAATCTGACTGAAGTGGTAAAATAACTGCTTTGAAAATAATATATATGTATGAATCTGGGTCAGAATATATTACCCCACAACCAATGAGAGACCTATATTACTGTGATGATAATATGTTTGACCCATACGTTATTTTATATAAATATGCAAAAGAGTCGGGCACATCTGCTTTCATGGTTTATAGAGCTTTTAACCTTCTCTCATCTCACAGACAGGAGACTGGACAGAATCCACGAAGGCAGTGCATCACACAGCACTACCCATAATAGCTATAATCCTTTTTAGTTTTAGGATTTTGTAAAGCAAACTATTACCATGGTAACAGAATAAAATACATAAAACCAAGACTTTAATTAGTATCCAATGGTCTAGCTCCAATCAGACCATTTGACCAACAGTTACTAGGAAGGAACTACATATCCAACATTTCAATACAAGGGGGCCAGTGATAAAGTTGCATCTATTAAGCTTGGTGTCAAAAAAGAAAGAGCTTTAAAAATAACACCTGTACTTATTATTACACAGTTAGGGAGCTAGACCGTCTATCAAGGGATCCTGCACTAAGACACGCGCTGCACTGTCACAACTGACTTCCCTTTGGACTATTGATCTGGTTCCAGTGGATAATGTTATAATTTAAAAGCCTGATCTAGTTCACGCCCTAAACTGAAATGAACCGCATATTTGAAGAAAAAACCTGCTTTAACAGATGCCAAGGTCGACAAACATGTCACAGTGACATCAGTCGGTTATATTTGTCCAGATAAATACACTGAAATAATAATAATAATAATAATAATAATAATAATAATAATAATAATAATAATAATAATAATAATAATAATAATAATAATATCTTTATTTTTATATAGCGTCTTTCACAGTGGACCACCATCACAAAGCGCTTTACAGAGGTAGGCTGTGAACTGTGCATTATATGAAGAGTCACTTACAATAGGAAAGCCTGGCACACAGGTAGCTGTACATCTTTAATAATACTTAAATAATCCATAGATTTCTATACACTCGTTCTTTTTTTATATATATTATTTAGAGCGAGTTAAAATATGACACTGATTATCTGGTTTAGCGGTTTTATTGTATTTGTAAATTTATTACATTTATTTACCTGTAGCTATTTATTTAACTGGGTTTTAACTGAGAATAGGATGCATTTGATTTCAGCTCACTGGGTGCCTGTAGCGCAGTGAGGAGAGACAGTCGCTGTGAATTTGCCTCTCTAACCCCACCGGAGCGTCAGAGCCAATGCAACTCTCCCTGTGGGATCCACCGCACCAATACCTGCACTCCCCTGACTGTATGACATCCTGCTCACCACGCGGTCGTGCCCTTACCAGGTGAGACACTTGGGGGGGTGCGTAGCACAGCGCAGTGAGTACGTGATTACGCTGGGACTTGCGTAAACCACGTTGAACTCAGGCTGCTGTTGCAAAGAAAGTTGGTGTATCAACATCGCAGGTGCAATTAATTTTGCTTACAAATAAAAAAAATAAAATAAAAAAACATTGACTTTTAAATGACGCATTTAACATTTAATCATAATGTGACTTCATTCTTTTTTTTCATTAAGAATCAAAAAAGCGTGACTACGGTCGTGATAGCTGCCTCTCGTTTAATTGGGACAGCCGTTTATTCAGGATATCTGTCCTTCTCCCGAGACGTCCCGATAAAGAGGCACAGACTGTATAAAGGAAAGCAGCCAACATACAAAGACGTTCTGTTTCAGTGTATAATCAAACCTGTTGATCCAAACTGTTTTGTGTTCTACGCTGATACAGGCCTGCTTTATCTGTGCTGTTTCTTCTGAAAGCACAGCGAGGCTGGCTATTACTGTTGATAAATGTTACCCACAATATTACGTCAGAGTTCACAGTTACTGTTTTAATAAGCCTGCATCTCAGATGGCTTCTGTTTAGGGAAAACAGACTTTACAAAACAGGGGGGTGCTTAAAACAGTGCTTAGGATAGTATCTTTAAATTGCTTTGACAGATGAGCATGCTGCGTAAATCTGGCGTGGCTATTCTTGACAATAGCTGCAGAAGTAAAAATAATCACATACTGAGTCTCTCAGTCCAGACTGTCTGCAGAGTGGAGATACCCGCACACTGACTCGTGTTCATTAAATAGACTCTTAAACTAGTTTACTTTACTTACGTCTTGAATGGAATTGAGCCAAAGGTTAGCTGAGGATACTTGACATGCCTTTGGGATCCTCACTGCTGCCTCTGTCCGGAAAAAAATAACGTCTCTCTTCTAAATAATGAATCATTTATTCCTGATCGGGGCTGCTTGCATTCATCTGAGCTGATGTGAAATTCAAACTCGGCTTATCCCAGTTTCTGGGCTGCTGGCTGATTCGTGTTCTGGCGGGTGCCTCTGGGAGCGTGACTCGCTCAGAATCACTCACACCAGCTTGTGCGCCTGTGCTGTGAGCGTGAGCGAGAGTGAGCTCACACATGTGAACACAGCAGGGAAGCACAAAGAAAGTGAGCTTCTGAGCTTGGCAAACGTAATAAACGGGTACATACACAGAGTTTTCAAATACAGCACATTGGCCTTGTAAGAAATGTGAGGTGAGCCTGTTATGAATACTGTACTTTAAACATTAATAATCGCAGGAGCTACCAACATACAAAGGTAACACCGCAACTTGCAACACTGATGGAGGCATCTGGCGACTGACTGCTTACCTTCCTACAGTTTTACCTCAGAATTTGCAATTGAATAGTGGTCCCTGGCTTACCCATTGTGGTATGAAAAAAGGTGATCTCTCAGAAATGAGTTTTGGAAACCGATTTCTCTCTGTGGCTTACTGAGGTAATGCAAAACTTATGTGAACACAGCTCCGTTTGATTACATGAATCAAAGTGACAACTGTTTTCCTCTGATCACTCTACACACTGCTTCTTGACCACAAAGAGGCAGCTGCTAAGTACAGCAGTGGAGTCACATTAGAGTAAAATTAGTGACAGATTAGTCAGCATTCATGAGGTCTAGAACAAAGGAATATTCTGCCGTCTATACTGTAAGTTTGCCAATACAGTAATTCTTCAAACAAAATAAAAATGAATGACTACTATTTGGAAAGGTAAAACCCCCAATTATAACCCTAATAAGAAATTAGACTTCTTCCAATCCCATGCATGAAACATCTCTCAGTTGTGTCTTAAAGTCGTTCCAGTTTTGGGGTTAGAACCTCGGAACAGTTCTCTTGCTTATTGGCTGTCAGTTTTAGGCCTGCATCCTGATTGGTTGCTTCATTACACAGTTCTCTTCCTTGAAAACGTTCTGGTCGGTTTTCCTGGCTACGCAAAATAATGCTGTGTCTGGTTCTCCACGTGTGACTAATTTACAATTCAAGTGCTTTTACTTAACGATTGTAACTTCTAATTCGATAACAACATTGAATGTTATTGCATCGCTACTAGCAGAGACTCTAAACACGGGCAGCCTGCTATGTTACAAAGAAGCACCACACAACAAACAACAAAGAATATTTATGAGATTCCAGCATTCCATGACCTCATATCCCCAATTAACAGCTGTTCCTATTGAAATTGTCATGAATGAAGCCGGATCTCCCACCGACGGGGGCTGAGTGGTGTTCGGGTCCGGCTGATTCTATGATTTTACACCCAGGAGCTCAAGAGCAGATGTCGGCAAGCTACCAGGCCCTGGAGGACAAAGACCAGACGGTCACATGGCCGGTCCGACGCAGCGCTGTGTGGAGAAAGTCCCAGCCGAGTTTGTCTGCTTAGACTACGGGAGAATCAGAGCCGATGCTGTGGAATCCCTAGCGATGATCGACGACTTGACACAGCCAGGACGCTCACCTGCACGCCCTTGACTGTATGACTCACCCTGCACACCATGCAGTGCCTTTACCTGGTGAGCCCCTCGGGCAATACAAGTTTAACACATAGGCATTAACTAGAAATCAGGGTTTGAAATACAATTAGGTAGTAAAGTGACTAAGTGCTGCATAACCTCTTTGTGTGGAGAAAAAAAACATGGATGATCTACCCTGGGTATCTGAGAGAGAGAGAGAGAGAGAGAGAGAGAGAGAGAGAGAGAGAGAGAGAGAGAGAGAGAGAGATGTTGAAGATGTTGATGCTCCTTTCCAGCAGTGTCTTTAGAGGAAAGATTATAATCCCAACTCAACTGCTTGTAACCACAGAAGTTAAAGCAGGTCACAGCGTCACCAGCAGGGACATTTGGCTATCTGATCTATTTGTTGTGAGAGGAAAAAAGTTTGAGAAAGACCAGAGGTAGTGGAAATGTCACCGCATGGGTTAGGCAGTAAAAGCTTGTTTCCGTTACTAAAAGCACAATCGAAATCATTGTAAGTTCTGGATTCGTAAGCAAATATCAGTTTCTTTCCGAAACAAGCTGACGACAGGATAAGCTAGCCTCTGCTCATGTACTGCGTATTGGTTTTCAGGTCACTCAGCAGGATTGGTCGATGAGAATTCAACATGGCCACATCTGCTTTCTATATTGACAGACATGCTTTCAACCAGGCATGCTTTGACCTGGAAGACACTGCTGACATGACATGACCTGGGAAGTGCAAGATTTCCTTAGGAAACTGAGAACTTTCTTTACCCTAATATAGTATCAGGTTTTAAACTAAAAATACCATAACCAATAAACACTCACTGATGCTAAATGTAGATATACTAAGTGAAACTTAACGTATTCAACGGCAAACGTTTCGACTGTAAGTCTTTCTCAATGTCTTTGCTTAATCTTAATGACACAAGAAAGAAGCTCAAATGTTTGTATTAGGTTTCTTTTCGTATTTCTAATATCAAAACACATTTGCTATATTGTGTTCTTTCAAAACGGAATATTTAAGAGCTATGTAGCTGTTGAAATGGTAAGATGAATGGAACTCATTTCTTAGGTACAGTTACTTTAAGATAACCGAGAGAGCATATTTATCCTGCTTATGTGTAAGAACTTCATCACCCACGGTGTCAATTGAGGTGAACCCAGCAGAAATGCTATTGTAATGCCTTCATAACACTTTACTTGTGCAGTTTTACCATGATTTTCCAATGGTTATACAATGCATTTACCATAGTTTACTGTGGCTTGCCATGTTTATTCATACGTTTTACAATGCTTACCTATGCTTTACCATACTATGCTTTATTACACTTTGCTATTCTTTTACTATGGGAAACTTTTATAAGGGTGAATATAAGACGGAAATAAATGCAGGGTGTTGCAGCCCAGAAGTCATTTTGGCACAAGTTAATTAAAACATTCCACTGCAAAAGCAAGGAGCCCCCCTGCGAGGAAGCCTGGCTGTATTCAGAAAGACAGGAAGAGGAAATACACTGTAAAATGCGGTGGAAACCAGCGTGAGCTTTCCTGCATTCTCCACTGTCCTCTCTCTCTCTCTCTCTCTCACTGAGGTGAACCAGGCCCGGTCACACTGGAAAGCACAGGCCTAGACAGTGACCGGACGGCCTTCTCAGAACACATGGGAATGACTCATTTGAAAATGAATGTATTAGCTGGGAATGATTCATTTGATAATGAATGTATTAACTGTTTGAAAGTTGCCACCCAGCGGTGATATCCTTTTCCTCTCAACGGACGCGGAAGAAGCCAATCGTTTCTATCAAATGAATCATTTCCTGACTAGATGCCATTTTGTGGCTGAGCAGTTGAATGGGCTGAATGGTTCATTAAAATGTTTTCAATATAATACCGTCGGTATGTTTGGTATCCTCACTCCTAACCTGGCAGGGTATGTGTGGTGAAAATAAAAAGAGTAATATGACAGGGAAAATGTACTTCTCTGTGCCGGTAATTCAATTTGTAACTGCAAATGCCATTTTTATTTCTTCATTATATTTCTGTTTTATGGTGTTTGCAAACATTCCAAGTAGATTCCATATAATTTTCGCTCTAAACTGAGCTTGACTGGACAACTCTATCTGCTTAGGACTAGACATGATTCCTAAATTTCTTTATAAATAATGTGTGATTAAGGAGGCAGGTTTAAGGTTAGGACAGTATATGTAGTTTAGCTCTCACACATACACACAGACAAATATAAAATATATAAACTATTATGATATTTCACTGCTGGCCAAACCATTCCAACCAACAATCCTTTTTTCAGATATTCTTCCCTGATGTGGAGTTTTTGTCCAAACCACAGCAAAGATTAAAGAAAGGCAGAGGAACAGTATCCAAATTAAATCTGGAGGCTCAACTGCTGCTCAGAACGGGCCAGGAAATCTACGAGGACCAGAGATTTTAAAAATTAAGCATTTTTATTATAAAGGAGAAAAATAAATCTTGCACCATTTTGGTCTGCTGCTGTTCAGAAGCAAAGAATCCATTGAAAATGAATGCATTGAGCAGCAAAGCCCCTGCAACCCATTGCACAAATAACAGATTTCACGATATTTCAGTAAAGAACTCACGTCAGTTAAAAAAAAAAAAAAAATACTCAAAAGTGATTCGTTTGGGTACTTTGTGAGCCCCTGAAAAAAACAAATGATATAAAATAGGTTTGTACTACTCATATCAGCATGCACTTCATTCAAACTATAGGTCAGTTTGGACTATACATGCTTGGAGATATATATATATATATATTCACAAGGGTATATATGTTGGTACTGAGCATGCATTGCTATATTGCCTTCTTATTCATGGCACCTTCTGTGCTTTGAAGTGTGTCAGTTTTCAGTTGATTGACAGTACTGTCACAAAGTCTCCAGTGGAAAGAAGATGTTTCCTGACAATGAGCTACACTGGCTACAGACAATAAATAAACCATGCCTATATAAATAATCAGACAGAGGAGACTCCTCTTTTTATAATCTTTACGTAAGGCATGCCCTCATTATTCTAAATATTAATTTAAAAACAAACCTGTTACCCATAATATTAATTGACCACTGGCTTTTTTCTCTACTATTTCTAAAAAAAATCATACATATCTGGGTTCTTCACTGATGCCTGCGTCGCCTGCTCAAGACTTAGTATATTTGTTTATTATTATTTGTTTATTTAGCAGACGCCTTTATCCAAGGCGACTTACAGAGACTAGGGTGTGTGAACTATGCATCAGCTGCAGAGTCACTTACAACTACGTCTAATCCGAAAGACGGAGCACAAGGAGGTTAAGTGACTTGCTTAGGGTCACACAATGAGTCAGTGTCTGAGGTGGGAGTTGAACCGGTGACTTCCTGGTTACAAGCCCCTTTCTTTAACCACTGGACCACACAGCCTCCTTATATTTTTGTGAATCAACTGTCTTTCTATTCTGGATTAGAACATTAGACTGATAGGTCTTTCAAATACTTGAACACTATTTTTTAGACACGTGTGTCCAATTTTTTATCCCCAACGGAAAGACCTTATGATGGACGGTGCTTTCTAAAGCACAATACCACACAATTCAGAGGTAAAATAATGTAAAAACAGTTAGAAGTGTAGTCAAGTAAACAAATATTTCAACCTTCTGTTTACTGTTTTGTACTGGTTTGAAAAATGCAGGGGAAAAAAACCCAATAAACCCTGGTTTCATGAACTTGATTTAATTACAAAAAAAAAAAAGTGACTCATGTAAAAACAAAACATTTCTTCAGTTAGACCTTAACGTGTATTGAATAGGATCCTCTATTAGCATGTATTAATGACCAGTGCTTTCCAGAGCAGACACCTGTCCTATCGTTCGGAAAATGCACATTTAAAAAAAACGACACAATAATTAAAAAACAAACAAACAAACAAACAAAAAAAACTTGGAAAGGATTCTCTGAACTTTTTGTTTTTTTTTAATGGCCTTCTTTATGTGTTTTGTTTTTTTTCGGTCCTTCTAAATCAAAGCTAACGTTAGACTCTGCAGTTCTCATCCCTAGAGGCCAGGCCAATGAATAAACTCACTGTGCAAGCCGCCCTTTATGTTGTGAATGCTTTGTATGTGATGTAAGGACAGCCTGATTGGGCTTGCTACCCCAGGAGAACAAACACCTCTGTTCTCTTCATTGTGACCTGTAGATGAGCCTTCCCTATTACTCAAGGTCTTCAAGTTTTAATCGAACCGCATTTTCAAAAATATCTCCTGCCTTCATCACCTGACCCTGCCTTCATCACCTGACCCTGCGGAGCTATCACAAGAGACAGCATCCAATCGTAGCACATCAGCGTTACATTTTCATTGGCTCAGGTACAGCGTTAGAGGAATCTTTAAGACCTGGCCAATTCAAACAAGCTGGAAAAGTGCTGAGCCAAGCAGCTCTTTGTGCGATCCGCTTTCAGCTCTCAAGAGCAAGCAGGGGGCCCAGTTCTGTGAAAACTAGCTGCTCTGTAATTTTTAAGGTGGAATCGCTTCCAAGGTTAGCGCCAATGCTTCAAACAATCAAAAAAAGGGGATACCTTTCATTAAGACAATAAAAAAGGACAAAGATCTAAAAGAGTCTGACATATGTAATACTGAACTTTTATAAGAACTTCCAAAGGGTTTGGCATGTGTATTAGAACCTATTTAGGCCCACTGTGTCTCTGTGATTTTTCATGGCTGGCTACGGCCCTACTAGCAATGTTTAAAAAATTAAACACGGATAACTATGCTCATGTTACCATTACATTGTAGAAAGCAGATCTTCTGCCGAACGTCTTAATGATTACAAAAGACCATACATCCCAAAATGGTGTTATATTTCCAAATTCAACTGTGATTACTTGTTGATTCTACTCAATTACACAGTCATACACAGTTCTATTTTTATAGTTTAAAGAACATTCGGGCTGCTGTTTAGAACTTCATAGAGTCGGTGTAATACAAGCTTCTACATGTACAAATTAAAGCTATGTTTTTTTCCAAAGCCCAGATAAAACAAACCACAACCCTCGACTGGTTAGCGGCCTTTGTCCAGAGATCATTTTCATGTCATCATAGACTGCTGAGGTGCTTTCAGCCAATCAGAGTTTGGGTGGGCTACATGCCAACCCCATTGCTTATTGAGTTTCTACCATGCTTTATTCTTAATATTGGCACGGCTGACATCGCTTGCTTTAAAAAATCGGATGTGAGTCATTTCCCAGAATTCACTTCAAATGCAAAGTCAATTGAAAGCAGTGGCATGACAATTGGCCACCTACCTCAGCCACTCAGCACTGTTCTCCTCAGTAACCCACAGTTTGGGAACCCCTGCTGTAAGCAACAGAACCAAAGCGAAATATCTCTGGTGGACATAAGGCTGAGCTCCATCACTAACCTCCCGGCTGAATCAATTTGTGAATTTTGTTTGCGACACAATGTTTGACCGAGTAGCACCCTATAACCATGCAATGTAAATGCTGCTTCTGTGGAGTTCCTGGAGGATGGAAACATTTAGGATTTAAACCCTAAAAGATCTGTCACTGCGGAAACACTGGCTGGCCACTTTCTTTGGACCTCCGTCCCGTTTGCCAAGATCACACACAGTGTGGCATCGACTCTACAAGGTGCCAGCAGGTATTTAGCGGGATGCAAATCCCTTCAGTCATTAATATTTCGCACAATCGGTACACAAACGTAGGCAGAGGATGGTGATGACAAATCGTTCACGTTCATCCCAAACATGCTTAATTGCATTGAGATCCGGGGATTGTGCTGGACTCAAACCCTGTGCGCACAATTCTGGAACACAGCCTTATCACCTTAGAAGCTATCACCATCAGGGTCCCAATACAGCACTGATGGGTGAACTTGGTCCACAATGGCAGTAAACTGTGGCAGCTGTACAGCGCTGAGATTTGAAGAGCCAGTGGTACAGTGTTAGTTTTCAGCATGCACATGCATGGCAATGAGAAAGACCTATCTTATAGCATGGCCATCTCAGATTCTTTTTATAATTAAAGGAAGTAATTAAGTAACTGATCAGTGGTTTGATTGTTTCGATTTAAGGACACGGCTGGAAGAATACAGATGTGTTCCTTCAGTTCCGAACGCGGAACTGGACTCATTCCAGACTTGCTCCCCAGCACCCCTCGTCGGAGTGTGTGTTAAGCTAAGCAGCCCGTGTTTTCTGTTTGTCGAGTCTCAACTGCGGCTATTTTAGGTTTCTGCACCTATGGCTTTTCCTGTGCTTTCACACACTTTGCCAAATGTATTCCGCACACAGTGAGACACTCGTCAGGTTTAGTGAATGTTATGTGGCTGTTATACAGGGTGGGGGCAATTTATTAGGAACTACAGAACCTCGCCATGATCATGCAAAGCAGCCTGGATGTAAGAAAGCCATTTGCTCTATGTAGCGTTTCTTACAATCGGAGATTCAGACGTGATATTGAGAGCTCTATAGAGGCCACCAGGGGTGCTTTAAGAAGAGCACATTAGTTAAGAGACATGAGGTCCTCCTTCTCTCTTAAGAGACACCCGCTGTGACGTCAGAGCAATCAGCTGTGTTTCAGATCAATCCGCAGACGTCCGATCATTTTCCAGCTTCAGAAGCATGTTCACTCATTCCACTGCACATCAGCACAGGTCAGCACCTGATTCGCTGCTGCTGGTCTACAAGCTGAGCTACTATTGGCTCCGATTATGCTCTGCATCATGTCTTTCATGTTTCAACAACAAAAAGAAGACCAGGAGGCTTAGAATCCACTGAATCAATTCAATTCCACTGTCCACGTTATCTTAAAGCAACCCTGACAAGAGGCTACTTGAAGAGAATACAAGTAGATCCTTCATCGACGGGCTTGATAGCTTAATTCATACACTAACAGGTTTCTCATTTAACTGTATACGTTGGCAATCATATCCATCTTTTCTTTTTAAATACCATTAGGCTTGCTCCTTTTCGGATGTTTATTTTACGAGGGCTCACAAAATACTGTAATAAATCGCTTGTCTTTTTCTAAGTACATACGTGACAGGTTTCTTAATTGGCCACTTTCAGTTTATGAGTCTTTTCTGACCAGCTGAGCCGATGACCCGCTGTGAATGAGTGGGCGGGAGACGCTGCTATCCAAAGTCAACAATCGGAAAGTGTCCAGGATGATTGCTGCGATTTTCCTTAGTTTGGATTTCTCTACCCGGGATGTATTTGGTCAGCATCAAAGAACACATTGAAAATGATTGCGTTAAGAAGCTAAAACACCCTCAACCTGCTGCACTGCTGACAGGTTCCATTCTGTTTCAATAACTAAAGAAAAAGGTGAGGGATTTATTAAAGTATGCTATGAGCCAACTGAAATATAAACATTGAAAAGGAGCAAGTCTAATACACAATGTTAACTAATGAAGTGACCGATAGAGATCCCGGTGATACACATCTTGAAACGTTATTTCAAAGAACAAGACACATCATACTTGATCTGTTTTCCACTATTGAAGCCCCTCATAACAAGAGAATACGTTACTGTGGGATTAAAAAGCAATTGATCTGATAATATGCTTTGATTTCTTCTTTGGCAGACACCTGCTAAGTAAACATCCTTGACTTTTATGACTTTATCTTTTCAACGTCGCCGAGTAATGCTGCTACGAATATTAACCAATGCGACGCAGAATGACAATAGATAAAACGGTTGTAGCAAACAAAATAATTCCATGAGCCTTACCCGCTGTGGGGCATTAGGTACATACAGAATTGGGCAGTATTGAGAAACGTTACAGATGCTATGGGTTTTTATTATAAAACATCTCGTTGCTGTATAGTTTGAAAACAGAACCTAGAACCAGGAAATATTAAGGGAACAAAACTAAATTAAAATGACATTTAAAGAACTGTGTGTAGGGTGCAGCCAGCTATCAGTGTGTTATCTAGAATCTGCAAGACATATCTTCCGGCATCTGCATTTTATTTCTTAATTAACAATTCCATTCCCCTTACCTTTGTATGGTATTTGCAATCATTTGGAGTGGCGTACCTTTGTATGGTATTTGCAATCATTCGGAGCGGCGCTGAGTTCTGTTCCTCCAAGACTGCATCATCACATTTCTCTAAATCTGCCTTTACCTGGCTTGGAAAGAAACCTATGTTATAGCAAGCCTGTATTTTCAATTGAAACCATGCTATATGGTACTGCACTTAAATACAGCTCTGTTTCCAGACTTGCACTTTCATGCTTATTTCACTTGCAGAATTGTCTTCAGTCAGCAAGATTATTATTATTTGTTTATTTATTATTTGTTTATTTAGCAGACGCCTTTATCCAAGGCGACTTACAGAGACTAGGGTGTGTGAACTACGCATCAGCTGCAGAGTCACTTACAATTACGTCTCACCCGAAAGACGGAGCACAAGGAGGTTAAGTGACTGAGTCAGTGGCTGAGGTGGGATTTGAACCGGGGACCTCCTGGTTACAAGCCCTTTTCTTTAACCACTGGACCACACAGATGCTTTTGACCCCAAATGCTGAGGTCAAATGACCTAGGAAGTGAAACAGAAACATATTTTCTGGAAGGCAAGGAATTTTATTTTTACTAGTGCACTACCAAATGTCATGCTTCAAAAGGAACTGCACAGTTGACATGTAGTCAGTTTTATTCTCAGTGTTCAGTGAAAGCATCTTAAAAGAAAGTTTTCAAAGTGTTTGTTGCTTCTTGTATTTCAGCACATACAGTACTTGAGAAACACCCAGGACATTACCCAAACGACTTCACCAAATACATCCTGAAGGGACTGCCCTCTAGTGGAGGGATAGAGCACTACAGTATATGTTGTCACCATGGACCAGTAAACCAAACAGGGGGACTGGTAAGCCTGAAATCACACAGCCTGGCTCCCCAAGGGCACCACAGGTGAAACACACATGGCATTGTGCAGTGCCCACCCTCTCCCGTGCAAGTTATCAATGTAAAGCAAGCGCACTGTGTATTACAAACCTCCTTTATATGGAGACATGCTATTAATGCTTAACCACTACAACTGCAGCATCGACTGGAAAATGTAAACGGTATGTTGTTTGATCGCTGATTTACAGTGGCAGACCACTAGATGGCGCTGGCTCTTACTTTTATAAAGACGCTATGGCTAGCCTAAGTTACATGTATCTACGGCAGGTAGACAGAGCTGAAGAGCAGCTCCTGGGTGAAATGAACACAGCCTTATCAAAAGAAAACCGAAAAACACAGTATTTGAGGAGTTGCAACAAGAATCCCTCTGAACGACTGTAAAGTTAAGCTGACAGATACTCGCTGCTGTCCGATCGCTTTGCATCTGTCTGACGTTTAGGCTGAGGCTTGTGTTAGGAGATCAGTGTCTCACGTGTACTAGATGCATTGTGTATGATTATCAGCACACTGATAATCCACTAACCTCGTCTTAACGCTGTTGCCAGAGTTTCATACAGATGTCTGTGTGATCCCTGGGTTTTAGAAGCTGCATAACTAGCGACCTATATTCCTCTGCCTCCCCTAGGAACTCCTCTTACCGCATTAAATACAGAAGACAGCATTTTTCTAATATGCTGTTACATTTACATCAGCTTAACTCTGGGTTGCAGAAGGCAGGCAGACAGGCTAGTGTGGGATGAAAATCAACTGATTTTATGCCTGGGGGTGACAAGGCAGCTTTTGTCAGCTGTGACACTGAAGCTACTGTACCACACTTTCCTGTACATGTGTCACTCGTCATTATTTATGTAAGGGACATAAAAATGACAGATTCATAATGCCATTGCCAAATACCACTGAGAATATATTTTTAAAAAAAAGTCCATCACAGGTTTTAATAATTTAGAATAAAAGTGTTGACGACTACAAGTCGCTCAGCTGTACTCAAAATGTTTCAGTTGTAGTACTTTTTAGTTCGTAAGAAGTGTTATTGATACATGTTATGAATACTAAGTCAGTTTTCAAACCGATTTGACTTTCAGAGCAGAAAACAAGCAACTGACAAAACAAAGAAAGAAAGAAAGAAAGAAAGAAAGAAAGAAAGAAAGAAAGAAAGAAAGACTTTAATTAGCTATTTCTTCATTCATCCGGTAAACCTTGTGGCAGCTGCGTATGGGTGAGAAGGAGGGGGGTTTGTTGACCAGTGTTTTCTGCCATTGTGTGATGGCATTTGAATCACACCCATTGAGGTGCAGTGGGCTGTTTGGTTATGTCTCTGGGTTTTTTTGTTTGTTGCAAAAGCACATCAGCCTGTGGGATAGCCGGCTGTCTCTTTGTGAGTTGAAGTCAAGGTCATAACAGTCGGGGTATTCAATTGAATTTGTTGAAATAAGTGACACTGCATTTGTTTCTAAAAGTTACTCTGGTTGGAAGCATCTTCTCAAATCCCCTTTCTCTGTGGAAACCGTGGCAACAAAAGGGTGCAAGGCTTTCAGGGCTAGCCCTGTGGGACTGGCACCGACAGCACAGCCCTCACCCAGAGCTTGCAGAACATTGTTCTGCCTCGATAGAGCTGCCATTTTAGGAACAGCTCTCTATGAAATGTCGCTGCTGGGAGTGCTTCCTAGCCTGTCTGACTGACTGGCTGCTTGGCTTGACCTGCCAAGCGCAGGGAGCAGCTTAGAACAAGCTTTCAGAGACAGCGCGTTAGTCTGGCTTCAAACTGGAGACGGACCCAACACTTACTGAAAAAAAGATATAAAGGGTATGCAAGACACAAAGAGAGAGGTTGAAAGGGATTTTCTTTTTTTTTTGGCCAGGTAAATAATCTCAGGACAAATCGAGAGCACACAGGATAGGATATTAGACAGGTACAGTGAAATCACTGGCAATTGTATCAAGCGCAAATAACATTCCTTTTTTAGGTGTTAGCTAAACTATGAAAATGTAAATTATATAAGGAACAGTTCCCTTTATTATCATATTATACCGAAAGAAAGAAAGAAAGAAAGAAAGAAAGAAAGAAAGAAAGAAAGAAAGAAAGAAAGATATATTACTGAGTCTGCCCTTATAAAAGTGTACAATATTGAAAGCATAGCAAAGTGTAATAAGCCATGGTAAAGCATACAGTACATAATCATTGGAAACGGGGTCTGGTAAAGAATATTAAAAGAATAGCAAAGTATAATAAAGCAAAGCATGGTAACGCATAAAGAAGAGTGTGGTATGTTAAAACATATGAATAAACATGGCAAACCGTGGTAAACTATGGTAAATGCGTAGTATAACCACACAAACAGCATTACAAAAACTGCAATATCCCTGTTAATTGTGACAGCCTGACTCCGATTATAGATCAGTAACTTAGTGTACATTTTCTGTGTTTGCAGTCATCCCATAATCCTTTGTTACTGTAAACTGAAAGAGGCTAAAGAACGGGGTGGCAATATGTTTAAAAATCATAAAACGTTAAGAGAACAGGGAAAAACGCAAATGAAATTTGAAGAACTAGACGGCTGAGTCAAAGAAGGACGGAAAGAGATACTGTTTTTGGAAAAGAAAATAACAAAAAAAAAAAAATTAAATATGTCGCAGTCCGCCTGAGGGGCTAAATTGAGCCGTGTTAAAAATATTATAAAACATATTCAAATTCCTACCATGATACCATCATTATTATATTTATTTAACTAACCATTTCCAGGCAAGGGTCTAATGTTACCGGCTCTCATAGACTGTCTCAGCCAATCAGATTCAAAGTAGAGGCAATTACCCTATGATGGATCGAACTAAAATCTTAAAGCTCTCTCAAATTTCTGTTTCAGTCTGCCTAATATGATCTTGCATACAAAGAAGATATAAACACTGGTTAAAACTGGTATTTGTATTTGGTTCCGTGGTTGGTTCTTGCACGTTTATTTGATGAATTGCAATTATTTGACCAAAACCACACTCTCCCTTTGAGAGCAAAATCAGCGAAAGCAAAAATCTCAGCTTTCAAAATGCAGACCCCTTCTCGCACCCCTTGAGTTCAAACAAGGATTACACAGAGAGAGTTCATGCCAAAAAAGGGTTATCCAAGTTACAGTGTACAGAAAGCATCTCAAATTGCTACAGGGCTGATACATATTGGAGCTTAAACTTTTACTCGGGAGCATTGGTCAGGGGAGAGTTTCAGTGTATCCAGTTCATGCTCCCTCCTTCAACAATGCTGGTGCTGTGATTGAAATGAGTGAGGCACTGTGGGATCAGAAAGCCAGCACTGTTGCAGGTGGGAGCATGATCTGGATACGCTGCCGGTCCTTAGAAGTCATTTATTTTTCTCCTGCTGAGAAATGTATTGCCCAGTTAATCCAAGACGTGTGATTCAAAATTTCAAAAGAGTCGGCAATGCGTTTAAAAATATAACGCTGTGATGTGGACAACACGGGACACATCAAAGGCAACGTCATGCGTTTCTTGTGAACCTTTCAGGGTGTTCTGGAATGCTTTAACAGAGATACATTAATTACAACGATAACCGTTAGGAATCATAGCAAAATATTATAAATGGAACAGTGAAAAAAATTCAAAATGTTACCAAAAGCTTCTTTTCATTGTGATAAAACAGAAGCTTCCAAGACCCCACCAGTCACTATAAATGTGTCTGAGAAGAAGTGGGAGAAGACAGAGCAAAGTGCTAACCCTGCACTGCACTACATACTGCATTCATCACTGAGGCTGTAGGGGGTCTGACTTTGTCATTTTGAAAGCTAACTTTGTGATGCTGAGGGAAAAAAAAAAACAACAAGCTTCTGCTTACCTTCATTAAACTCTGGCCTGCGTGATGTTTTCCCAAGGCTTTCTCAATGTGTAGGCCGTGAAGGTCACACCTGAGGAGGTAAACAAGGTCGACATTTTTAATTTACACTTCTTATAAAAACAACACTGACAAGCCTAACCACTGTGCTTAGTTCAGAGTGACGCAGACAACAGCGAGTGTCTCCTTCAGGAGTGCTTCAGCCCGTCTCTCATATTCTGCTGACCTTGACACGTTGCCTTTGTCATACCAGTTTGACGGAAACCCATGGAAGGTTTTGGAGAGTTTGCTTCAAGAGCAGGCAAATTCAAAATATATTTTTAAAATTATTTGTACCTTTCCCTCCCCTTTTCATGATGTTTTCAGTCATTATTAGTGTTTGTTTCCCTCCCCGTTTCATGTTTTCAGTCATTATTCGTTTTTTTTAATTATGACTGCTCTTCAGCTCCAGTTGCCTGCCATAGACACATGTGATGTAGACTAGATCAGCCAAATTGTCTTTAGATTAGTTCCAGCACTCTCTTGTGTGTACTGCAGTGTATTGCCTGCAAAACTAAAGGAAACAATATCTGTACCCAATAGGTTTGTTGTTTGTAAGGCTATTAAAGGAAATTAGAGTGTCTATTACCTGATTGAGGCTTAAAGAGGAACTATACGTGTGTGCAATATCACAGTTAACTGACACCACTTTTCTTACATCCATCTATTATGAGTGTTGCAGGGGGACAGGTTAACGGTTACACTCTGGTGTACCAGCTGTACTTGGAGATTAGACATTATTCTTGCTAGACTCGCTACACCACTTTAAAGAAACCACTCTCTCAGCTGAGCCTTTAGTTTTGGGCGTTAACTGCTGAAGACTGTCAAGTAATTGGTGTCTCAGTGAGTACACAGGCAGACACCTGTGCTTTACCTAGGCATCTTTAAACCAAGCACAGCAAAAATAACTTTCCAAAGAATTTAAGACGTCTCAGAAAAGTGTGGAAGAATGAGACCAGTGAAGTACCCAACTGCAGAGAGCTGTATAACGAATGTGTGAGATAATATGAACACCAATACGTGACAACACTGTTAGGTTTGAAATCACCCATTCTCTACTCATTCTACTGTAATATGTACAGTATAATGTATCTCACGACGTCTCGTCTTTGTATTCTATACAGACAGCAGCAGCACATTTTTAGTGGTTAGTTACCGGCCTAGTCGTGGTGGCCAGACGACAGCTGGGAGGCTGGTTTTGCACATTTTTGCACCTGGGCCTTTCAGAGGTGTTGGTTCAGGGCTGGGTAACAGATGGGGTGGGCCATGTGTCCTTGCGGTAAGCCTCCCAGCCAGAAACTGCACACAACTGTGGTGAACTTGAGGAAGGGGGGAGTCATTCTCCTCCTAGCCCAGCCAAGACACTCACGTTTGCCAATATCTAGAGTGCAATGTGTGGTCTGTGCATGGAATGCTGGGACTGGGAGGAATCAGCCAGATCTGGGAGGTCCTGAAGGTCACCAAGAACAAGCAGCAACTAATTCAAAGTGAAGAACAACACCACAGCAACTATGAGGGAGCTGAAATACCGGGCTGATCTGTTACCGTCCGCTGTCAACCATACCTCGTGATCCTCAGGTTTCAGTTGCCATATGGCGCATACAAAAAGGCTTTTGATAAAATCTACAACAAAGAAAGCCTGTCATTACAGTGCCAAAGCCTGTGTGGACAAGACCGTCTCTGCCCGTGATTAAGATCTACGGACTGATGACACTGCAGACTGTGTAAGAGTTCAGAAGTTGTGAGAAAGTCGTTGTGATAGAAACCAGGGGTGGTCTGGATTGTCCTCCTATGGGGAGGAATGAGTTCCAAGGGTGCCCTGAGAACTGTGTGTTTTGTATTTTCTTTTTGAAGAAACAATGAATGGTTTCATGAAGAAGAAGATGAAGAAGAAGAAGGATGTCTTGGAGTTCATGATGCTGCACAGTGCCAGGAAACTGGAAGACAAGAGTCTCTTGTGCCAGCATGACCTCAACCCACACATTCGCAGTACCCAGTCTCAGGATCAAGGTCAAGGTGATAGGTCAGCTTAGAAGACAAGACCAGCTGGGCAGTCAGGAGTATGAGAAACGCAGGGTGCTGATTTGTTGAAGAAACAGTCAATAGGTTTTAGGTTTGCAGGAATATATGCAGAAAAAGAAGCTGCCAACTAGCCAAATATCGACTTGCAGCTACAGAAAGGCTTTTTTTTATTTTTACTGGGTTATGCTCCAGTATTTCCTTAGCAGAGGTAAACTTGGCCACTCATTGTAAAACTACCTGAATCCATCCAGCATCACTTTTCCCATTCGGTTAATAATTATTAAGGGTTTGACAGATTCAGAATTTCTCCGGCAACACTGGTTAAAATGAGTCACAGCTTTCAACACTGAAAACACGTGTCAAGTGTATTTGTTATGTCTTTGCTTTTCATTTTAGGGTGTCTTATTGCACCCCTGTTTTTCTCCCCAGTTTCGGATGTCCAATGATGTTCCCACACTGCAACAGCTCTAGAACATTTAAAAGCATTTGATAATCACCTGGTGGGCATGGCTCGGCGCTGACTCACGGCTTTTAAATGTAAGCAGGTAGAAGTCATGTTGAGATGGAGAAAAACACTGTTTTGTTCCTGTGCCACAAAGGAAGGTTACATCGCAGGGAGGAGTACGCTTTGTAAGCTTGAATCCCAGAGTGTTCCTGCCGTGGGACGTTTGAGCTTTCCCCTTGAAAAGGAATGCTTTTCTCTGGGTGTCATGTAACCTGTGCTAAACGCCAATGCTGTGTAACCATTGTTGTTATTCATCTTTTTTGTTGAAGCCATGACTGCACACACCAGCATTCGCTTTTCTGAAGAAATGCCTTGTTAATTTTTGCTTTTGCTCATCAAGTGAAAGAGAGAAAGTAAATCTGGAGATGGAGTCTGAGCTACTAATGCACTGAGCAGCTGCCGCCTGTTATTTCAATGTGATACAAGGGTGTGCTGAGAAAAGACACAACAGCGAGGGGCGTATGCTGTTGTTTTGTGAAGGTGAGAAAGCAGTAGGCTCACTGTATTGTTTTTCGTTCAGCGTTGAATTTAGCATTCACAGCCACTGAGTGTAACTAAACCTGCAATAAAAAAAAAAAAACTTAACAAACGTCTACTCCCTCCGTTTAGTGATGCAAAAAAATAACAGATTTGTGAAAAAAAGAAAAACGTTCAGTATTTTTTTTTTTTTTTTAAGTCTAGTGAGCAAGAAAATATTGCTTCAAAATACATGTGCTTCTTTCAAAAGTGCACGTCTGAGATCTATGTAGCGAATGTAAGAGCACGAGATTTAGAGAATTGTTGAGGTACCTACAAGAGTCCTACTATGTATAAAGTACCGTTAAAACAGAAAGTCTGTAGGATGCAAATGGGATGTTAGTTCATCCTTATCTTACTCTGCGGATGACAAATCTGCTCGAGCACACAAAAAGGAATTCCAACGATTCACGACTATATTTAAACCTGCAAGCGATGACAGCTGAACAGTCCCTGACTCCACAGCTAACCCCCACCTCCCATTGCAACGCTTTTAAGACCAATGCTAGCCCCCTCTGCAATTTCTATTACCGTCCCAACACCTAGCCACACGCACAAGGCAGTGAATCTGTGTCTTATCATCACCCCAATAACCAGATAAAAGAGGGAATGTCTACCGTGGTCTGGGCAGCGAGCACGCGTTGTTTTTGAAACAAAGGACGCTGAAGGTCGATGAAAAACAAGCCTTTTAAGATGCTCCTCTTGTGTTCTTCCACAGCGGTGGTTATTACATCGATGGAGCCAGGTTCGCTGTGAGGAAAAGGCACTTTTATTTTCTTTAAAACTCATCAAACAATGCTTATTGAGAACCATCTGAGAATTGAAACAGTCCCTGAAATTCGATGCTGTGTTTTAACGAGCAGTCGGTGCCAATATGATGTGTGAAAACAGTAATTAATCACGCTCGTTAGCTGTCTCTCTTATGTGTGGATACAGAACTCAGTTACCAATTGTTGAGCCCATAATGCATTTATCTGTGATCAATTTTCATATAAATATAAATATGATTTTGCTCTATGCCCAAACCTGCAGCCTGGTTGAAATGACAGGTCTCAAATGTGTGGCTTTTGGAAAATGTTATAGCATTTTAAAACATGATACATAGGTTGGAATGTCCTCCCTTTCCATGTCTTACTATATATATATAATTGTATCTCTGTGCATTGACTTTTGTTCTATTGCTGAAAGGATTCATTACTATTGGCCCTCCAACTGAAATAAATGAAGGTAATTTCAGTTTGGGGAATGCGTACGTTGTTAGCATCACAAAGATCTGCTACCTGCCTGCAGAAACACTGTCCAGTTTCTCTCTGCTCAGCTCCACCCTTCATTACAATGCTGACTGCTCATTGGCTAGGTGCCTGCATCGAACGTTCTGTACACTTCTCAACCTCTGCGTTTCTATTGGCTGTTTCCCATCAGCTAACGACAGGTGAGACTGTCTGTGCCACTTAATCAATATCTTTTGAAAACGTGCCAGGCAGCAAATTCTTCACCAGGGCTTTCAGGACTAAAGGATTTCCCAGATTAAGTGTGTGTGCTTCCTACAGGCAGACCAGCAACAAAAAAGGCTTCTGTTCTCTGCAGTTAATTATCAGCAAACTCCAACATTAAAAACCTCAGTCCCAATTGAAGCATCTCTGTAAATTACTGTACCCTAAAATGTCACAAAACTAAAAACATCGCTCCATCGAATTACATATGTCTTACATTAGTCCGTAGTCTGACAACATGGTTTGCAAACAGAGATTTATTTAACCAAGTGTAGCATATATAAAGTATAAAAATACGTGTTTACTATGTGTTTCTTTCAAAGCTGCAAAACTGTTTTTTAGTAGTATTCTCTCCCAGACGCTATCAATCTTAAAATGCTAACTGGCTGTAAAAATGATGATGAAAATAAATCAAATAAAAATGTCCAGTGGATGACTTGTACTGACACAGAGGATGAACCCACGTTTTATTCAGTTGGTATGAAAACAGTTTAGCTACACTGGGGACTCAAGCCGGTCCATTAAAAGAATCTCCTTGTCTAGACAGATTTACCCTTCTGTCAGTCAAACTCACAGAGGGTCTGTGAAGATGACAAACAGCTCCCATCTTCCCCGTATCACTTGATAGACTGCCAGATAGAAATCACATGATAATCCAGCACAAAAGCTTTTTATAACACAGAACTTAAAAATAAACCCCAAACCAGTAGTGATGCCATGTTAAACAATAATGAATTTATTTAAGGCTTACCATATGGGAATATTTGTGGAACGACCCATCGTGAGCTTTCTCTACGAGTGGTAAAGTTACTGTGGGTGCTGTGGTGTGCCTGTGTGGCAACTAGTTATAGTCTGGCCTGGAATTCAGCAGAAAACATCCAATTACTGCCCCGGTTTTAAGCCTGGAAGCGGCTGGTTGATCATCCGTTATTCCGCTGCGTGTTGATGCATGGAATTGAGGGTTATTTGGGGCCAGTCTTCCCACAAGGCTAACTGCACCACACCCTGTATCATAAAGGAAGTCTCAAATGATAACCTAAAATACAAGTTTATCGTGATAAATGTGCACTGCAATCTTGCCGCTTACTATGCCCTTCCCATGTTTATCATATGTGTCTACCGTCTACCGTGGTATGAATGACATTTACATAGTAACAGAGCTTTAAGCAAGTAAACAAAATGCTTTACCACGGAGTGGGGAAAAGAGCCTCATACTACATGCTAAAGCATTGTGCAACATGATTCTTTCAATGTCTAATTTGCTACAGTATTTACATGCCCTAAACCCTGCAAGCTTGCATTTCTAAAGATACAGCATGATGAAGTGGCTCCTAATGACTGTAAACCATTTAAAAGCTTTTACAGCTTTTTTGCTTACAGTTAGGACTTGAACTATCCAGTGTTTATTTTTTAAAGTGCTCAAAATACCGCAGTAAATCACTCACCGTTAGAGGAAGCTCTTTGCTTTGAGTTGAATAGGGTGTAAGTGGCAAAGCCTCTGAAACCTGTTCAATTTGTTGCTCAATCCTCAAAAAGGTAAGTGGTTTATTACCGTATTTAGGGTAAAACTTTTGGATATCCATAAGGTTATCAGCAGTGTGATTGCTGAATATTACAGAGGGAAGCGGTCCAGGCTTCATCGTTTGAGCCACCTGCACCCCCAGCAAAAACAATGCAACATGAAAAAAAAAACACCTACCATGTGTGCAGTACATGCACAGGGGAACCATGCTTCACTCGCAGCATCTGAAAGACACAAATGAATAATAATTAATCAGTGGAAGTGATTAATGAGCTCAACATTTCTGCGATGATACTCAGGAAGGTGTAAGATAAAACGTTTGTCGATTGCCTTAAGGGTTTATTTGGGTAACCTCGGATAAGCCACAGCTGGATTTTCTGAGCAGTATTGTGGACAATACTGGTAAACCGCCCTGTTTAAAGAGGACTCCCAGAATAGCCAGTGATAGGTGGTTGAACCAATCGAAACTGACCCTTCCAGAACTTTCTGAATATCACCCAAAACTATTACACACTCGACAGCAGGACATGTAGCTGTCGGAAAAAGAAATGTTAAATAAAGATGTCTTCAGCGTTCATTTCTAAATAGAAACTTATTTTCCATGCTTTACATACATTTATAAATAACTACGGCAAGCATGTGTCCTATCAGCTAACTGGAAACCGCCTGCCAATGCAGGCCCTGACAAAATGCAATTAAAATGTTGATTACAGAGGAAATGCAGGGCTGCCTCTTTACAGATCTTCAAAGGCACCACAGCATCCCTGGCTAATCCCTGTTTCAGCTGGTGACACGACTATATTGCAGGGCAACATGCAAACAGGCTTTCAGTGGCTGCAGCTCACTGAGGTGTGCCGGGGAGAGTGAAATCCATTCCTTCTGGTGAGTCTGCCAGCCCGGGGGGACAGAAATGCAGCATTCAGGAGGGGTAAGCCGACTGGGGACCGGAGACATGCCTGGGTTTGAATCCTGCTTTACAAATTCCTAGCATTCTCCACTCCAAAAACAACGCCAAGCTTAAAATAATACGTTTGTAAGCAGTATTCTGACTTGTGGTTGAATTATTTTCCTATTGTTTTAATGAAAAAACGCCTTCTGCTGAGCTTTCGGGCACATTTTCAAACTCCTGCACACATAAGCTAGCAGTTACTCTTATTAAACTGGATTGCATTGGTATTTTAAAGGGTTTTCAATAAATAACCATAATTAGACCCTGGCATTCAAACAGATAACTGAACCACCAGCAGCCGCTTCCAACCTCACTCCTGGGGTGCCTGTTAAACACTGTGTGGTGGACTTGCCCTTATTTTAGTTCATTTCTCTCGCTACACGAGTTCCCCATACCTGGCATTAGTGACAATTAAATGCCTTGTGGTAAGAACAGGCACCTCTGGGTTTTGGTTGAGAGCACCAGTGCTTGTTGGAAAATGTTTCATAGGAGGGCTCCCTGGTGGCTCACCTAGTAAAAGCAGTTGGGTGCAGGGTCAGTCATGAGAGAACCCTTTCCACACAGATTTACCGATCTTGTGCAGCATTGAGAATAAAATAGGCTGAAGAAGGTTTTAATGCATCAGGCGTCAAACCCTAACAGAATGAGGGTAGGCTTCATCTCCAGGGTTTATTAGCTTGGTAACATGGGTAGTTAAGGTTTGGCGGGTGAAAAAATTATTAGCTTTACATTTGAACTACTGTTAGGTGAAATACTCTCAATTGCGGCTGGAATTAATTCACCCAGTAAAAAAAAACAATACGTAAAATAGCAATATACAAGATGCTAGGTCCTGGGTTACTCTCATTTCTCGCTCAGACTCAAGGTACAGCAATCTGCAGCCACTTCAAGGAAAATCAAGTGGCTCTTAACCAAAACGGAAAGAAAGAAAGGGGACCTTGCAATGTTAAATGATTAATAAGCTCTAATTATATCTTTAGAAAATCATATCACAACTGCAAAGCCTTTGAATGAAAACCATGTAAAGAGGGCACTTCACTTGCAAATTACTGGTTCTCCAAAAGCTTAAAGACAATTACCGATCCAGGTAGCACCATTAAAATACTGCGTCTGCCCGTAATTAACACAGCAGCAACAAAAAAAGTAACAATCCTGTCTTGATGTTTAATTGAGGCAGTAAAGTACAGCCACTTGACAACTCTTAAGAGTCCCCCAGAGCCTCTGTTGTATTCAGGTAAGTATGTTCTTAAGGAGCTTGGAAGCTGAAAAGTCACACTGTGCTGCAGTGCAGTACACCTTCCTCACCCATTATACATAGCTGTGAAAACCATGTGCTGCATTAAAAGCTATTATTAAAAGGGTTATTGACCCTGAAGAAGACAATGGTAGCGCAGAGCACCAAACCATTCCATCATCCTCAACCCTACACTGTCAGGGGCTCTGAAAACAGAAGACAGCTTGGCAAAGGAAGAGAAGAAGAAAGATTTTAGAAGAAGAACATCTGGGAAAGATAATGCTGTTCCGAAGATAAAAATGAGATCACACTGCTCAATTAAAGAACATACTTTACTAAGCGAATCCCTCCAGCTTGCGTTTCTTCCACAACACGATCAATCTCAAGTAGATATATATCTAATACTATATCATTCTCTGTTTTTTTTTTTTTTTTAGATTCCAGTTATTCAGGGAATTTCTGAACAAGGAATCTTGCAGGATCTCAGCCCCTCCAGGCGTTATGGTGAAGATGTGGTGATAGCGGCAGTACAACAGTCTTCATTGTCATGATCAGGATACAAACACACAAGTCTTGCATTCAGACATAGCCCTGAGACAACTGTGACCACTAGACAAACCAAGATGATTTGTCCTCTTCCCACCCGCTCCAAAAAGTTCCCCTTAGACAAACAAAAGTGCATGTGTGTCTGTTCTCAGTTTGAAACTTCACTGACCCAAGAAAATCTATTTTTTTTTAAATGTTTCTTTTTTTTGTTTTAATTGGGGGTTTTTTATGATCCCTGAGCCTTACGTTGCATGACTCAGCATTTTCACGGATGCCTCTGCAATCACGACATCAGTAAAAAAATAATTCATGAACCAAACACCCCAAAACCCTCCTGCATGCAAACTCAACGTCTTTATCCGTGCCTGGGGATCTGCAAAGAAGGCCCAGTGTCTCCCCAGTGAATTCTGCAAACTTTTTTTTTTTTAATACAACATATAGAAAAAAAAAACAATCACTGTTGAGGTGAGAAGTCAGGTCTTGTGATACAGACACACATTACATATCCACTTTCACTGCAATGCGACTTCTTGTTTGTCATTTATCCGCAGATGTCAACTAGGGTGCAGGGGTCCTCCAAACCAAACATCCTGAGAACAGGACAGTCTGTCCATGGTGAAACATTAAACAGAATGGCATTTCTCCCATATAACTAGTATTAAAGCTGGGTTAAGCACAGCGCTACAGAAAAATAGCTGCAGTCAAGGAACACATGAGTAAAAACAGGCTTTACTGACAATAGCATCCATAACTGTCACCCATGGGCTTGCTACACTTTAAAACGGAAATGGCTAAATACATCGTCTTACTGTTTCACTATAGCCAATATCAAAACATAAAACAGCTGCCTGGTCTATTGCAAGGACGTCTTTATTTGGGCTTTTGAAGTTCCAAAACAGCTGGCTGACTGGTGCCAGGCAGCACCTGTATACTGATTAAGCATGGAAGAGGCGACTCATCTGAGAGCAAACCCACAGACGTCCCAGGTTAGTTAATGAGAGAGGGGGAGATCATGGGAGGACAGGTTGGTGTCTGCTCACTTTTCATTAACCCTTCGAATGCTGCCCCTGCTGTTGCTGGCAATCTGCCTGCAAACTGAGCAGGCTTGTCCTGGAGGAGCTTTCTTCATTGTTACTTTCACTCCACGGGGTAAAGCGCAGGAAAAGTAACGGCAGTTGCAGATAAGCTTGAGAAAAAAGAGTCCTTTATAAAACGTATATAAAGCTTGCCAGGATTTTCAACAATAAAAAAACAAACAAACATATATTAAAAAACGAGAACATCAGTATAAATAATGAATTGATTCCCAGTGTTAAAAGGTGTACAAAGATGTGTAGCTGCTTCCTAGTATCTATAGTCATCATGTTTTGTAACCCGAACTCACTCCAATGGTCAAGCTGTAATCAGAGAGACCGACGGCACAGGTGCCAGCAGGCATCGCTTCACATTTTTATTTGAATTACTTGCATATCCCGAATTAACAGTCAGGAAGAATCAAAAAGTTCTAAACCCAATATAAATGTGTTAACAAATGAAGCAAAGGGGTTTTACATCATTGGTTATCACTCCTTTCATGCATCAGTTCAGACTAGCGTCATCTACTCCATGCAGTATAAGGTGTATATAGTGTAATAGTTAGAGAATGCGATCGGCTGCTTTTCCAGCCCCCTGCTGTCCTGATGTGCCCCCCCCCCCCACCCCCCTCACACACCTAGCCTGGCCTTTAAAAGGCCCTCTGATCTGGTTCTATAGCAGCTTTAATCAAGCTGATAAAAGCAATTGGAAGGAATGAAGGCAGGGTGGAGTAATCCCTTCTAGTTGCCATGACACCAGACATCCTTTGCTCCCGCTCATCAAGTGAACGAGGTCTTTCTGCTTCACTTCACAGTGTTTCTATATAGCGTGCTGTGTCCACACTGACATACATTTCAACATCTCTCTCTGCTCTGCGCCTGCCTCTCACACACACACACATATAGACAAGTAAACAGATGGCTACAGATATAGATATCGATATGCAGTGTTGTGAGCCCTTTCTGTTAGAGGCTACCACACTCTCATGCAAACACACTTCAGATGGTTGCATCACCTATCAGGGTCTAATATTACTTCGAAATCTACCCAATGCATGTTTTTATTAGTTTCTTTATTTTAACAGGAATCAGACCAGTGCTTTTCAACCCTGGACCTCCAACATTAAGGTTTCTGTTTCAAGCAGGGACTAAATATTTGTTTTAAAAGTGCATTCCTGTGCACATAAGACATTAGTCTCAGGCAAGGCAGCCTCTTTGACATTAAACAGTGTGTACAGCGCGTGCTCTGTATCTCCCAGAGACAGACTGCCGGCCCGCACTTAGAGATATGTCTATGAAAGTGACAGTCTGCCTCTGGGCTTGTGTGGCTCTCGCATGCCCATGCTTTGTATGAACAGTATGTGCTGTACATACCTGGCAGGATTGTGCAGGGCGCTCTCATAATATAGAACACAAAAGACCCCAATCAAGGTATTAGACTGGGCTGACTGGGATCAGCTGATAGCAAGGACACAGCTCCTTCCATCTCGCAACATAATCACACAGTTAATTACTTTTCCAACACTTATTCCATGCATGAATATATATCGATCATGGACAGAATGCTTTTATAAATTAGTCTGACTAATGTTAATAATGCTGATAATACTGCTACTACTGCTGCTAATACTAATAACAAGCGACACAGAATGGTAATACCATATTCTGTTTTTACGTAGAAATGAATGGCAATATAATCTGCCCTCAGTCTGCAATGTGCTGAAATTCCCAGCAGAGGGCAGCGCAGGCCCCTGTCTGCCTGATCCTTTCTAACACCGCAGGAACAGAATCGTCAGACACGGGTTGCACACACTCACATCTTCATGGCAAAATAATATTCTTTCCCATTATATATAGCTGGGCAGCTGAACTGCCTAACTGAGTGGTTTACCAGGTGCTTCTTAAAGGGATTTAAAGGGACTTTCGGTAATGCACAGTTGCATATTGTTTAATATCGTGTTTATTCCTTATGACTTGTCTCTTGCATTTCAATATTCCAGTATATATATTTTTTAAATGACCACTGTTGGTTACACATAGTCCTTGTGTCCTACAGTTCTGGGTTTCACAGGATATAATATGTCTTTGCTTGCTAAATAAATTTAGAGAATTGCGTTTCAGTTCTGAATTCTGTACCCTCTACTCTAGAAAGCCCCTTTGACACTCCAGTTTGTTTACATTGTTCTACCAGGTAAGAAAAGTAATATCTGTTTTATTTTGGAAGCACTGTGTCACAGTTGGCCGCACCAAATGAATTTTCCCTGAGTGTGAAAGTGCTGCAAGATAAGGAGGTTATCCCCTCAGGAGAAACAGCTGTTTAAAGATGCAGAGCAGCACAGAGCTGCCTCAAGTCTCCTTTATCGGAAGAGCACAATACAAGTAATCATTACCCATGAATATTCACTCGAGTCTTTGAATCTACTGAAATGGATGCTGGGGTTTCCATTATAAATCAAACACACAAGAGTGCATTTAATCACACATTCCTTGCACTGATATGAACTGCCTTGACATATAACAGATCTATTTTAGATTACTGGGACTGAGGAGGTCTGTCTTCTGATGTGTATGTTTGTATCGCAGGACCCTTCTAAAAGTCTGCAAGTAAGGTGTAGCAAAGCTTAGTAAATCATAGTGAAATCACAGTCAAGCACCATAAAGAACTGTGAAAAATACTGTTTACCAATGATGAATACTATAAGCAAGGGGAAAAGACGCTGCAAGCTCAACTATACAAACTGAAACTATTTTGTTTAGCCTTACTTACAAGCACATCAAAATGAGAGAAGGCATTTTGGATCATCAGTCCTGTCTGCTCTCCATCTCCAGCTGTGTCCCCTGGTCCTGGTTTCTGTCCTGCACTTAAAGTATCTGCTAGGGGTCATCTCAATGCCTATAAGGATTTTAAAAATTTCTATCAAGTCTCATTGTGTTCATTGTGTTTGGTATATTTTATAAATCCTCAACAGTTGTTAGTTTTTGTTATAAAATGTTATCAGGAAAGGGTTCACTTTGAGCGTTGATTTAGATACTTGATTACCTTTTAATTATTGATATTACCTTTTAATTATGTGAAACTGGAGCGACTGGCAATAGTTTGTTGGATCAAATGTTAATTTCCATTGATTTTTACTGAGACTGACAGTTACTGTCCCCTCTGATCAAATCTGAACGGGACGTGAGTTTTGAGACACCTTGGACCTCTTGTATCCCATCCTGTTTCCATCACATCAGGCGAGAGGGTTTATTTTATTTATTTATGTGCAAGGATTGTCCGCAGTTCTGGTTTCTTTACAGTCAGTACAGGCATATCGATGTGTGCAGGTCTCTGTTAAGGAACTACAGCTAGAACTCTCTGCTAAATAACTCATGCGTGGAATGTCAAAATGGAGATTTCCTTGCTTTTTTTCACACTGCATTTGAAAGGAATGATTTGATTTTCCTCTAGCACACTCAAAGAGATTATTTAGACCCTGTAAACGTCATTCGTTCTTAATTTCTTACCTGTTCAGTATCACTGCATACGCGTCCTATCTGCTTCTCCGTTGCAATCGGTATGTTCACGTAGGATATGTTAATCCTCTATATACAGCGGTATCTGCAGGATGGTTTCCCAACACGATTCTGTCAGCCACGTTTTCATTCACAGGCTCCAGTGAGGAGGAAATTGCCAGGAACCCTCAGCCAATCAGCAAGCTCAATTGTAGAGAACCTCTGCTTGGTCACGCCCCCTTCTTCTATAAAGGAAAATAATTAACATATAAAACTGGTGAGCTTTCAAAACCCTAGAATAGAATACCTTCATATGACATGACAAATCACTAAAAGTAAAGTTTGCAACTGGCAGTAAATGGAACAACTCTATACCAAACCCAGAAAAAAACAGCTGTGCACCCCTAGTGGTCAAACTACAAAAATTCAGCTTTTCATAAGCAGAAGTTTAAAACATACGTTTTTGCTGAAATACACAAAACAGGATACGGGTACGGGGCAGAAAGAATCATGTAATACCATGGTAATAACTGTGTAATTACTAAAGTTACATGCACTTACTTGCTGGTAATATACTGGTGGAAACAGTGTGAAACACATAGGAATGGACTGTTACCATGTTCCCATGTAATAACGTCAGGTAACAACATGCTGTTAAAAAGGCCATTTCCTTGGAATAACATGCAGTAACAGTGTCAAGACAGTTACACCGTTATTACAATGTAATTACACGGTAGTTCATGCCTTGTAATCTACAGTGTTACCGGCATTACATATAAAGGAAAAGCTAATGATATAAATCCCTAACTGCATTTTCTTTTAGTATGCCATTGTAATTGCTATTCTTTTCGAGTTATAAGACAAAAGGAATTCTGATGCAAAGCGGCAGAGGACTTGATATATAGTGATCTGGTCTTTGTTAAATGTATCTAGGGCATGAGACCTGAAGAACAGCCCCTGGTAATCACACTGTGCACATATTCCACAATTCTGCATTCCAGGACATGGTTAACAAGTTCAGCAATGCTTCAGTGTTAATTATGAGCTGAACCAAGAGCGCTTGCCAACCATTCAAGACGAGCGTGTCCAGCCTGGACTTGAAACAGCTCCTACTGAAACAAAAGTCAAATAACCGTGGGCTGCTTCAAATTACCTGTGTACCTCAGTTCAAACAAGAATTATAAAGCCATCATTTCGGAAGTATTCACTGGGACTGAAGTTAAAAAAGATTTCGGACAGAGAAACCAGATTTTTCAAAAGTAATTGGTGAGGACGCTCACAGGAGCCCGTGTTTAACTTTCTCACAGGGCCCGCCCTGAATGGAAGCTTTTTCAAACACGCAGGAACCAGATGTCTCACAAGATCATTTTAACTGTTTATATTTTAAAGCCTGTGTCTGTCCTTGGTACAGAAGTAAACCACACTGCTCTTCGCTGCTCTGTGCGTTGAACTGTACACGTGACAGCGGATGGGTTCAAAGGGCGTCTCTCGGTACCTAGGCTTCCTAATACTGGTGCAGACTTTTATTATAGAGTCTAACCATTTTAATACCACTTCAAAGGGACAGAGAGAATGACAATAAGTTGACTTAATAAAATAATACCTGTTTTGCTGCAAACTGCTAGGTAGGGGTGTTCTGTTTAATTTCCTAAATAATGAAACACGTTTTGACATTGAAACTTTACCATATTTGGAATGCTGGTACCACGCAGAGAGCTAATAACAAGAATCACCACAAAAGAGTTTAAAATAAATGAAAACAATATGAATGTCCATACAGTAAGACTTGCCTACTAACGTGCCCATGGAATAGACTGTGAATAAATACTGAATATTAAATGAATAACCTTACACTGTATAGTTATTACTGCAAAAACACCAAGGCCAACATCACTACTTCACAGGTATATTTCTAGCAACGTTTAGACAAACAAAATGTTGTATTATTAAAACTTCTTACAATACTTTACATGTGCAATGCATTTTAATTTTTTCTTTTAAACTCTAAGCATACCCATTGGAGTGTGTGCTTTATTATGCTACTTGTGCATCAGAGTGTTTCATTACTGCTGGTAAACTCTCTATCTGGAACTGACAATGCAAACAAACAGGTAAGCTAACAACAGCTGGTTACTGATGAGCTCACACAAGGCTAAACTATTGAAGAATGCAATAAACGTTCACCCAGGAATTATATGGTTGAGTAAAACTGAACGTGATTACACTATAGAGATCTTTAAACTGCTTTTCTACTGCCAATTATCACACCTGCCTAATTCACTGATAAATGAAGTTAAATTAGCCCTTGCTAACTGTTAATGACTAAACTGAGATTAAATGCGTACCTGAAGTCATAACTGCGTCTGCTTTATGACTATGTGTAACACAGGGTTTAAATTTGGGGGGGGGTGTAAATTCAACAAAACTTTTCTCTCAGACAGCAGCACACAACACAACCTTTGAACTGACAGCAGTGGCTGAGAAAGATAGTAATGAGCATGCTCGATACAGGGGGGGCATGCTGGGTAATGTAGTTTAAAATGCTACCCCTTTAATTCAGGATAATACAGCTTTATGATTAAACATACACACAATGTGAAATAACACACACACACACACACACACACACAAATACATCTGATGATTAAATCAGATGGCCAGCTTTGATGCATTTAAAGGGTATAACGTTTCTAACAATACTACCAAAATTAAAGCCGGTATTAAAAAAAAAAAATGTATTTTTAACATTTTTAAATTCACATGTCCATCTCCAGTATGCAAAAGTAAATACTTATTTATTAAGTAAAAAAAAAAAATGTTGCCAAGCTTTTTTTTCTCATTCATCCAACTTCAGCAAACAAAGTTGCATTATTCTTTGAAGTTTTATTTGATTACTCAAATACAGTGTTTTGTAAGGTCTTTCATTAGGAGTTCAGAAGCTGCACTTCAATTCAAGCTGCCTAATATAGACACATGCACCACAGGCTAGACCAGCCATATCTTTAAACTACTAGCGCCATCTAGAGCACAGCAGGGTATTGCCAGCAAAACAGACAAGCACTTTATCCACAGCAGCTGTTCGCTACATGGCGCTGACACTTAATTCGAGAAAGGCTGATCTAGCCTGTGTTACATATGACAGGATACTAAACCTGAAAAACAGCTCCTGAACTCACAGTCACAGCATCACAGACTTATTACAAAAAAATGCCTTCAGTAATCGTAATAAGAATGATTGCAAACATGATTAAAAAAAAGGTAATGGAATGGTAAACACAAGGTAAGAAAATACAATCTGAAGCCACAAACTGTACTTTCTGCACATCCCATACGAAGCTGATAGCTGTATACCAGATTAAAAACATTGCAGTATGAAGTAAAAACAGGAATGGAAAGGACAGGTATGCAGGTTAATCACCATAGTACCTACAGCACGGTGAACCATGACAGAAGCACAGACAACAGCTAAATGACCATGCGATAGAGACACCCCTGTTGCCATTTTATTGCATGTTTTGTTGGCAAAACTTAAAAGCGAATATCTCAAAACATTTCAAATATCTTTCAGCTCAAGTGCAGCAGTGTGCCATTGTAGAATCTGTCCTACAAAAGTAAGAAGTAAAATTATATCAAAGTAACAAAACACTGAAGTAAAAGTGTTTTCAAACAACATTGCAGTTTATGACATCGTACACATGCATTTCGAGGCAGAATCAGGCCGCAGACTATTCAAAAGAAATCATTCCTATAATAAAAAGCCACCCGTACAGATTCTGACATTTTTTCAAGGGTTTGTCAATAAACAGCAACGGTAGAAATCTCGAGCTAAAATGAACCAGGATTCAAAAAAACGACAACCCTAAATTTGACAAAAAAAAAACCATCCAGGATCCAAAGAAGCAACCTTTAACCTCACAAAACCAAAAGACCTCTCCGTCTCGCTGACACTGACATATGACATGGAACGACTTTCTCATTATTAAGAAAGCAACTGGACAGCAGCGAGCCCCTTAAAGAAAGCAGATATTAAGAACACAACTGATCTCAAAAAAAATAAAAAAATAAAAAGCTTTTTAGCTTGTTGGGAAAGGAATAGAAGGGGGTGTTCTTTGGAACAGTTCATTTCCAAAACGCGATGCAGAAGTATTTATCCAAACAAGGCGGGATAAAGAGATTACAAAATTCCGCTGGGTTCCCCCCCCACCCCCCCTCGGTGTGCTCCCTTCTCCAGTTCGGACGCCCCCCTGACTGGGGTTAAAAAATAAATAAATAAATAAAAAAAGTCATTCGGAGGAAGGCTAGAGAGAGGACAGGGAGACAAAAGGCAGTCTTGGCTTTGACAATGCAGTCCTGAACCCTGAGCTCCCGTCTCTGACACTTTCATTCAAAAGCTGAAGGGGCTGCCATGGTGAAGACAACAAAGGCAAGTGTGAAAGAAACAGCCCCAGAAGAAGAAGAAGAAGAAGAAGCAGGAGAGGAATCCGCACATGAATACAGTGGTAAGATCGCCGGGCTCTCACCTTTTGTCGTTTTTTAATTTTTTTATTCCCGCAGGACTGAAGACGTCCCGCAGAGCAGGAATAACAAAAAGAAAAGGCGGAAAAATACGCTGGTCGGGTCTTTGGATTTTTTAAAAAATCTTTCAGAAATGTACGCAGCATTTTTTTTCCTCCCTTTTTCCTCCTGCTCTTTCTATTAGGACTCCCCTCTCCCCGAACAAGTAAGTAAGAGAGTTCAGAGTGTGTTCCTAAATGTTTGAATCAAGCCTCCCGTCTGCATGCATTGCTAATCTTCTGAGCCTATAGCAGTTACCACAACTAGCAATTAGTCTGCAAAAGCTTTAGACCCCTATGCGTCTGAGGAACAAAGGTGGGGGGGCCCGTCCAAATAATAACAGCAACACAGCACATGGGTCACGTAACCGAGCTGCGACCAATTACTGCCTCAGTTCAGCCGAGTGGACTTGGGCTCATTCTAACTTCTCGTCATTAACCTGATTACAGCAGCAGAAAGAGGCTGGTCCTGCTGGAACACACACACACACACACACACACACACACACACACACACACACACACGCAAAATCAGGGATTTTGATGCAAAAGTTATCCGAGAGGAGGAGTTTTCAATGCTTTCAAAAGCACACCGTTCTTTTAGCGTCATGCATGTAAAATAAACGCAGTCTTTATTCTGTTTATTAGCTTCAGGGCCCTGTTGGAATTTTATTTTGAGACATGTGCCTCCTCTCTTAGTATTAAACTTTGAGATGTTCTGTAGCTATGGGAGTCACGGGAGTTTGAATGCAAAGAATAGACTAAAAGAATCTTTAACAAAAATCACTGCAGATTTTGGAAGAATTTTAAGGGTCAAGTTCAAATGCCTCCACTCAAAAATGCTTTTACTTAAATGCTATCCAAATGAATTACTGCACAATTATGTTAAAGATGATCTTATTCCACACAGGAATGGATATCTTAGGTTCAAGTTCTTTGTCCTTTTAACTATTGCTTTATCCATTGCTTTAACTATAATTGAATGTTTTTTTTTCTTTTAAATGGCACTCTATTAATACATTTTTATTTTATGACAATGTATGTGATAATGTTTAAGACTTCATTATTATTATTATTATTATTATTATTATTATTATTATTATTATTATTATTATTATTAATATAAGGCTGTGTAAAACAACTGACAAAAACATATTTAAAAAAAAACACACATGCACAATTTTGGTCACAGTTTTACGCAAATAAAAACATCTTTTTGAAAACCTTAAAATCCACCAGTAGTTGACTAAATGAATGATGTTTTTAAAAGGCAAGAAACTGGATTTCTGTTCTAAAATACTGTATCATTTAAAGAACATCTGTAGCCTTTTTTTTCAATCTACATTGATAGACCTAATGGAATGATTGCATATAAAAATCCACAACATCTATATGTGGCATTGCTTAATATAATATGTCAAATATCCTTTAGTTTCGAAGAACCCAAATGAAAGCATTACAACAAAGTGCTTCTCGTGTCTCTGCACAGCCCCCACATTTTGATGGGAGCTTCATTTGTGAGTGCTGCATTGAGCTTGACACAGTCCTTCATATTTACACATTAAACCCGCTCTCTTTTTCCAAAGATCCCAGCAAAGTACTGATACAACTAAACACCCCCCAGCAATGCCACTCAGAGGCAAATAACGATTGCAAGAACATACTGCTAAATAAAACAGCTTGCTGTCGACCCTGGGAACAAAGACGACAGTAAATGGAAAGCTTGTAAAATGTGAAAAACGCTGTGCGTATGCCCTTCACAGAAAAAGCCAGTACTCTTGCTCTCTACAGACAGAAGAAGCAGGTCAATCCGAAGCAATTGAGCATTTCTGGAGCCGAATCTGTGCTGTATCCACTATAATGTATGTATGAAATATCTGAAATGCATTCAAATTAGTTTGTGTTCACTTGGATGTGCATGAGGAATAAATATAGTTATGCATAGACTGTGCCATATGTAAAAATGACTTTGACGAATACATTCCAGAATAGAATTCATATGTTTTTTCAGAAAGGAGGAAAAAAATAATAATAATCTATTCGAACTATCATAAATTCTACCGCATGCACGTTTGCATTTCTTTATTTTTCATGTGCATATTATTCTGTAAAATGTAATAAACCACCCAGTGTGTTTCATGATATTAAAACGACAGCATTTCAAATTTGAAGTCTCTTCAGTTAAATACAGTTTATAAAAACACAATGGATAGTGAAGCGGGAAGGTACAAACCAAATGTGAATCCAAACATATCTCAAATTATTTCTGCCAAACCCTTTTGTATGGCATTGACTGACCTCTTTTCCAAAGATTACTGACGACAGCTCTAGGTGTCTATGTATTACAGTGAGACACAGGAAGATACTGTATTGTGTACTATACTATTTGAATTAGATGTAGATTTGTGTAGATTTCTATTTGAATTAGCATACCTTCTGCCATATTACAGTAAAATAACGCTGATGCCCCATCAAATGAGCTATTATTGAAAGGAGAGTGACGCTCTTCTGTACAATAGAATGTGTGTTGCACTCAGTGAATGCAGTCACTTTTAAATTCTGTTATGTCCCAGTGCTAAATAAAATAGAAAATACTGTATAAAATGTATAAATGATGTTATATTAACAAATGGGTTTTCTGTCATGTTTGCCACTGAATACATTTCAACCAGTTTGCTGAAATATTTAAATATCTGTCCCAGTATTACAGGGCAGAATTTTTTATTTTTGTTTTAAAGCTTCAGAATGAGAAAAAAAAATAGTTGAACTTCCAGAAATATACAAACAAAGTATTTAATTGAATGTATTTACCATTAAAAGGTTGCTTTTGTAAGATGTACTGTATTACATGTTTTACCTGTGCAAATACGTTTAGGCAGAAGCGTTTAGCATTTCATTATTTATTTATTTTTGTTTTCAGTTTGAAAGGTGGACAGTCATCCTATTTGTCTTGACGCAGAGCAGAACCAAATGCCTTAGCCAGGCTTAGGAGAGCTAGCCATTACAGAATACAGAATCTTAAACTCTGTTTTCAAGCAGTGAACATGTAAAACCCCTTATTGTTCCTGAGAGCGTTTCAGAAATATATTGAGGTGGGATCACGGAACAGCAGCTAAAGACATCGTTCTCTCTACTTACTGTTAATGCTGAGCCTGGCCTCACAAAGATTACACTGCAGACAGATGTTTTCATGTGTCCTTTTCTGAATCAAACTGGCAGCAAGCTCGGGTTCAGGGTTCTGCTGCTCTATTTTTCTGCGGGAGATTAAAAGTAAAGATTACGTTTTGAACTCATTTGAAAGTGAGAAGCCACGACTGCAGAGATTTGATTTGATTGAAACGTATGCTGCATTGAATACATCTAGCGGTTCCAGGTTACAAGGTTACAGGCCAGCACTGAATAGTCATGACAAGGGCAGAAAGATGCACTCACAATTCCTAGACTGGGAAAATCACACATGCCTGGTATAACATGAAAATTCATCTACGGGTGTGCCCCAAAAATAAGCATGCAGTGAGGCCAATTCACAAGTCAGGCTAAACAACGGAAAGGACATAACAAAGGGAAGAATGAAAGAAAGATTCTAAAACCAGCGGCATTCTCAATACACGTTAAATAAACTGCTTATGGAAGACATTATGAATTGCTAAGACGTGAAGAAAGGGGTCAAGCTTTTAAGAAGAAAAGAAGAACTGAAAAGAAAAGTTGCAGGGTGAAGCAACTACAGCTTTTATCATTTTAACATTAAGTCTCAAAATGTGCCCTTCAATTAGATGAAACATAAATTTGGTCGTACATAGCAATCTCTCTCGCTATATATATATATATATATATATATATATATATATATATATATATATATATATATATATATACCACCATGAAGGCATTCGTGCACATCAAGGCTTTCTATAAAAAAGGTGTTGACCAATCTTATATATATTAAAGAATGGCTCTTCAAAGTCATAACATATTTTTTAGCAATGGTAAAGCAGCCATGCATGTCCAGAATCCCTCTCGTCCGTGTCTGTGTGGAGCTCAAACCCTGTTTAATTCACCCAGAGAAGTAGCCTGCGAAAGGTTATGAGGTTTGACAAAAACAGAATAATTCATGTCACAGCTGAAAAGGGCTGCAAACAGGTCGAAACAGTGTGCTCCTGCTGGCTGTGCCACACGGATCTGAAATCCTGTGCGGAACCATCCATCACCCCCCCCCACCCAACCCACTGCCCCCCCGAACCAACCCCCCAAAGCCTTTCAATTAATGACACTGCAATCAGATCGATGAAAAGTAATAAGAAAAAAAGGTTTGCATTTCTGTACTTATTAATTCGCTGACTAACTCAGGAGGCGAACGTGACTTGAAAGAGAATGGAGGAGCACATGTCTGGCAGAGACAGTGGCTGTTGTTTCTCAATATAAGAGAAAGGATCTGATCGAGGCACCAGAACGTGTGAACCCCCCGCCCTCCAAAATACAGAAATACAAACTCTGATCTCTTCTCTTTTTCTTGACAGCTTAGTGACTTTAAAAGGAGCCATCTGGAGGATTTTTGTAGAGAGATTTTGTAATCATGCGCCGTGCCATTGTTACAGAATTAACGGGTCTGTCTAGAATTTGGATTTTCAAAGCTCGGAAAGTTGTGTTGAGTAATCTGGCATTCGTTAAACATAGTTTTTTAGTTTTCCACCATAAGTGGTTATTGAGTTTTGAGAGTGTTTCAAGCAACTTAATGCACTGAAGTCAATACCTTCGATAATGAAAGATGTATCTTTAAGTGTTAAAATGAACATGTTTTTCTTTCAAAAAGCTCTCTAATAGCATGTTAGTCTCTTAAGTGTATTTTAATCTTTAAAAGTAAGTAAAATGTCAGAGTGGAAAAAACAAAACTACACTAGACGGCTATCCACAGTGACTTCTGTTTGTCTCGCTTTTCTCACCCCCCAAACAACAGACAACATCCCATCCACAGCTCAGCAGCGTTGAAAGAGTTAAAATCCCTCCGGTCATAACAGTATCTCTTTACACATCTTCATCATAACATAATACCAGCAAGGGACTGTGTACAAAGTATACATTCCACTAAAGAGTGTAAATGACATGGGAGACTCAAAATAGTGAGCACTTCCCATATCTAGGTCACCCGAGCTGAAGTTAATTTCCCCACGAGCCCCTGGGAGGGCCACTCTGAAATGTTTTTTTGGGGGAAGCCAGACTGAAATAATTACCTGCCACAGAGACAGCAGTATATTTAGACCTGTGAAAGGGGTATGGAAAGATTAATGGCACTGAGGGGACCCTCCACTACTGTAGCCATAGCAAAAGCCCCTGGACACAGACACATGAATATATATTGCAGCCATCTCTCATCTCAGCTGTCACCACTCTCACACGCTCAGCACAATGACATTTGCAGGAAGCTCAATAATGTCTGTCTGGGTCGATTTGGTTTTCTCTGCGATTCGTGCTGCGTCAGGACACCCAATAATATTACCAATTACCAAGGTCTGGAGGGAGTGAGCTCAGAGGAACAGTGTCTAGGTCTTGCAGATGGGGGTTAAGAGGTCAAATACACATCCACACACAATCATGTGTGCACACTTCTACACCTATGTCTGCTTCGATCCACCCAGCGTTTTTCTATCAAAGCAGTCTAAACGAATTAAAGGTTTATTTTAGTTTTTTAAAAAATATTATATAAGATGTATACACTGCATCAAATAAATCAGTAAAATGTATAATTTCCGCGTTTCCAGGTAAATATCAGGGTTAATATTGGGGAGGTTAGAAAACCAGCTCCTTCTATTCTATGAATGCAAACCACGTGACGCTGGTAAAGTTAGGCTGTATCAGTTAGGCTGTATCAGTACTTACGTTCAGTATGTTCAGACATACGACACTAAAACTATCTATCGAATATAAAGCCATTGGTTTTCATAGCGTAAATCAGTATTTTCACATGCTTGAGTGCTAAATGACTAAATACCAACCTATAGCTTTATGCAACACTCCGTAAATTAAAACAGCTTCGGGAAGTGATTAAGTAGCAGGAAGATGTAGGGTTTTAATGCGCGTGGTATGAAAACCAAAACATCTCCCTACATTACAAAACAAGCAGTGCATGCAATTATCTTCCAGCACAAGAAAAGGGTTGTGATAAATTTGCTACTGCTAATAAGAAGTACAAAATTCATTTTAAAGTCTTTTCAAATTCCCATGGGAGATTGTTATGTTGTTACTTGGTGAACGATTCCTATATAACCCTGTTACTATACTGTTGTAAATGTGATATATGATATTTACAACACATATTAACAACTCTTCTAATGTAAGTCTTTGTTTAAGCAGTGAGGGGTATTGCACCTTTAAAAACAATTCCAAGTAAGCACCCGTTCATGTTTCAGAGCTGAAAACATACTAAAAATAAGAACCTCACAGCTAAAATGAACGTCTCCGCTAAAGTGGCTATTTTTCAAAAACAACGGGCCACAGATGACAAAAAGGAATCCCGACCATTCACTTACTGAGTCATAAATCAGTGTTTCTAGACCAATGGCCCAGAGATCATAAGTGCAACTGGGGGGGGTGGGGGGAGTTGTTGCAAAAGCAGGGGTCGGCTGATTCCATCGAGGGCTCTAGCCTTCCTAAAGAAGAGCGATGTCTCATTTATGAGCCGTCAGTCTATGAAAGTCCTCAGATTGGGAAATCTCAGCCACCAGCCAGTCATTTAGGGTTTCACCCGCAGCTGCGAAACACTGAAAGCACTTCACTCTAAAACACCATTAGCAGCCCATAAAGTTCCTAAACTAGAAACAAACAACTGAGACACTGAAGTTAGAGGCTTGTGAGTTGTCTGAAGTATTTTCTTATTCGTTTTAGAATTTGTAAATGGTGGGTTTTTTTCCCCTTTCAGACAGAAATAACGATGACGGTTTGTTGCACTACTGTAGCTTGAGAATCTAATCCCTCAGTGGTGGTATATGTAATAACACTAGAAGAAACTTTCAAATTCAGTGACAAGCATTTCAGCTGCCTTTCTCAAAGTCATGAGTGTCATTTAGCGAAAGAAAGTATAAACCAGCAAGGAAAAACTGCACAGCAAAAAGGAACAGTTTTATATTATTCTGAGTAGTTTCTTGCTAGTTGTATACCATTCAAATACTTTGATTCTTATTGAAAAATGACCCTTGGACTTGCTTCAAACCTAGGCCCTACATTCTGTGTACTGAGTTGAGCTCTTCATGGTAGAATGATCTGTGTTAAAACTTTTCTTTTGCCGGTGGTTGATTCACTTGGTCTCTCTTTCATTTTGAAAGTAAATTCCCCCAGCAGTGTACGGTTCAGTCCCATTGTTCACGAGAAGCAGGGCTCTGATAGGATGGTGGTGACGACATATTCTTCCATCTCCTTATTGACAAACCCGCTTTCCCAGGCTACAAATGATACTCTTTTAGCAGAACCACCTGGCAAGGTGACAGCAAGAAAATGAGGATTCCTTGTAAAAACTGAACTGCACTAAGACAACGGTAAATGCCAATAAAGGTAGGGAGGTAGCCACAAAATAAAGCACTTTATTTTACTGTAATCTTTCGATGCATATTTTATCAGTAGGGGATCAATGTGATTTGTCTGCCAGGAGAGCTAAACTGAAAGATGTTTGGCACAAAAAAGATTTGGAATGAGATGAAGTAGATGTGTTCCTCTTGGAATAGAACAGAGGCGTCCTTGAAAAAGCCACAGATGTCAAGTTGAAAGGTAATCTTCCCTAGGAACTGAATAGGTTCTGTATTCTGCATTGGGCTCTAAAGTTCCATTTGGTTTCAGTGAATCATACTGACCAGCTTGGACAAACACACCCCTCTCAACCTTGCCTGAACCCAGAGATAGAAGAACATATCCAATAGAAGACAGCGCAAGTATAACATGGCTGTGTGTCTATAGTCTTGGTGCTTTGATTCTTGGTAAGAGCACTGAGATGAGTTAGCAGCTTCATATGTACAAGATGTATCAGGTGCTGCTCTTCGGTTCTAGATCAGCCAAAATATCTTTATATTACTAAGCACTGAGTAAGCACTGATGCAATACAATGGGCAACTCGATCCACGGGAAGATCACTAGATGCTCTTGCTCCTGTAAAGACCATTTGGCTGCCAATGTTACTGTGGCAGGAGACTAGAATCGAAGAGAAAAAAAAGCATTATTTGCAACAAGAATCGGCTAGTATGATTGCAAACACCATGTAATGGTAAGGTGACAGCAAAATATACAAACAAAAAAATACCTAGGAAAACTGTATTTCAAGCTACATTTAAAAGGTACCCTTATAGTGGTTTGTTGAGTTTGTTATTATAATGAGTAATAATCACTGTTCAGCATGTTACAGTATGAGTCAGGCTATTCTAAACAATACTCAGCCCCCCCCCCCCCTTTTCGGCAGCACACTCACATTCTCTTAACACTGCTGGATATCTGATCAGTTATGGCCCCCTAATTAGTGCAGTATCAGCATTCAGTTTATCCCCTGTAGGTTCGGGAGGCATGGATGTCATTTTCCGGTAACCGCAATTCCCCCTTTGTTTTCACTGCGCTAATTGGTTCCATGTTTTCTTTTGTGATACAATCGAAACATTCCTACAGTAAATGGCAGCCTGCAACATCTAATCACAAAACACTTTTGTTTTTGTTCTTTTTACATTTTGTTCCCCCGCAGCTCACACTACTTTCAGCTAAGATAGCGATGGTTAATCCTGATGGGAGATTAAACCCGAGTGCGTCTAGGGTTACCACTGCCATTTGATCCCGATGCAGAACCTTTTCAATCTTCAATATGTTAAGAAAAAAAAAAAGAAAAAGCACAGTTGAGGTAATACATAAACAAAGGCATACCAATTAAAGGACATGCGATAATTGATTACCATGATATTATCGAGATTATTTGTTTAGTCTTGATCATTTATTGGAATGGCAAATGATTATTAATCGTATTAATTGATAATCGTGTTTTTGACAGTCAACTAGGTCTCAAAAGGATCAGTCCCCCAGCTATTGCGGGAGAGAACGTTGAGTTAGTCCCATTCCATCAACCATTTATAGTTATGGAAAGACTACGACTATAACGACGTTTTCAGTGTTGCATTGTCTTATAAATCATTATTAAATGAATGAATTGCACACGTGCATCAAACTGCTGCACTTTTTACTTGTTTTTTGTGGAAGGGGGAAGGGTAAGTGCATAGCTGCAAACAGACTGTAAAACAGCATCATGTAACCGATGCAGGAAATATATCTTTGAAATATTAGAAAGTGATCTCCCTGAGGTAGTAAAGATATCATTCACAGAGCATTGGGTTCAGCTGGGGGGCCTAAAATACCCTCTGGCCCATATGAAACACAGAAACATACATTCTCCCTCGTGTTGATCCCATTGCCAAAGTAAACACTGTGAACAGAACCCTCCTTAACCCTTGCAGAGATCACACAACAGCTACACTGGGATCGAAAGGTTTCTATTAAAACAGCACTGTTTAAAGTCTTTGGAATACACAGAACGTCTCCATACTTTGCGATCTTTGCATTGTGATTGGGTGCCACTCATGAGTGGCAGCCAATCAGAAGACCGAACAGAACTCTTAAATGCCCATGTAGATGGTGCCGGTAGAGGTTAATGCTGAACCTTGGGCTCTTGGATAACTTTGATAAAACAGCTTGCTGAACTGCCCAGGCTCACTGAGCCTCCGCTAAGCTCTCAAACCATGGCAATACGCCATCAAATCCATCTGCCTACACAGTGAGACGCTGCTTTTTATTACATTATTTATTGGGGTGCCATATTTAACTTTACGATTTCTGGGTAAACACCCGTCATTTATACAGAAACTGGGTACAAGGCCAAGAAGTCTGGGTACACATCGATTTTCCTTGGAAACGGCACTCCAGGGATTAAGGTAGTAACCTCTAACACCAAAGCTTCGACGTGCAATCTATTACGCTTTTGTCATTTTGAGTTGTGGAGTACGGATAAGAGCAAATGACCTAAAGTACTTTTGAAATTACACATTAAATGAAGGCGTCCATACTCCTGTATAAACACACACACACACATTCAATTTACACATTTATCATGATCTGACTAACGCTTGATCGATCGGTTTCGAGTGTTCGTTCCACCAAGCTGTACAAAACCTGAGCTCAAACTGAACGAAACATGCTTAAATGTATTTAGAAATACTGATACTACATACTTACAATGTTTTATACATAGAGCAAGACAGCGAAGGGATGGGTTGACATGTATTCTCTCCACCTTCTCCTCGTAAGAGTGCTGTGTCATCAACTGATGTTTCACTCCTTTGTCTCAATAAGAATCAGAGTGCAGCACTTCCCACCTGGAATTCCAAATGACTTGCAGCCACCACTGCGGCAATCAAGCTGGCTATCCAAGCCACTTAAATGTGAGTAAAGCATTACAAGAAAATATATATATATATAGATCTACAGACTCAATATCATGTCTTTGAAAGCTCATACAAAAACCATTCAGAGTGGCATTCAAATGGCTGACTGCAAACCCATGCAAACACTTAGGGTTACATTTCTAATGCACAGAAAACAACTGCAGTTTACCATTTTATGCTTTCCTAACTGGGGCGATACTTATGCTACATACATCCAAGCCAGAGCAGCTCTTGAACTCATGTGAAAGCGCCTTGACACAGACTTTAACAAAACAACAATTGTACACTTTCAGTAGATTCACTACTCGGAGAACAAAGCAAACAGCTGCTTCGTACCAGCGCAGGCTAGATAAGCGTCTGTATCATCTGGCAATACAAAGCACTATATGTGAGGTGCTTGTGCTTACTAAAGACACTGTACATGTACAGCAGGCAACTGAAACTGAAAAGCAGAGCCTGAACTCAGAGTCAAAGCATCTTAACGCAAAAAAAGAATTGCATTAAGAACCATTTACTGCAAAAAGGTAAAAGGAACATTTAAAAATAAAGAAAGCCAGGAATCAAAATGAGTGACTGCAGTAAGAACCACTCCTGCAGACATCATTTAAGGTATGACAGTGGAATTTTGAAGCTACTTCATTAAATAAAAAACGATACACACTGGAGGAACAAATCCAAACGACTCCTTGTGTGTTGGAATTGTCCTAACCGCTTGCCCCTGAAGGGCTGTGAAATGCAAAGCCCTTAATAAGTTCAGTGAATAGGGGACACTGCAGCTGTATTATCATACTGGAGCAGCTGTCCCAGCATGCCATGTGTGTGTCTCTCTCTCTCTCTCTCTCTCCTCTCCCTCCCCTCCCTCCCTGCTGGGTCATTCAGCAGCTTTTAATTTCACTTCTGGCTTATGTCTCACAGCTTATGCATTGGTCAGACAAAGGGCTGACACAGGCTGGTATTCATGAGGAGTTTCAAGTTTAACGTGAGAACCGTCTCATCTCCTGACCTCTATTAGCATATGAATCGCACAGAAACTTGGAAGCACAGAGCGAGAGAGAGAGAAAGAGAGGGAGAGGTGATCAGGAACTGGCAGCAAAAGTCATGCAGGAAGCATGAAATATACGGATAAGGCAGATATAAGCCCATCCCTCTGGTTATAGCTATCATAAAGGTAATGCACTGGCATGGTACTGTGCTATAAAGACATTGATATTTGATGATACATGCTGGTGGTCCAATGCATTAACATCTCAGTAACAGTATGCTTCGGAATCATGCACACACTTATGTGTATATGCTCAATACTGGGATCACTCAACCCCCTACATACCATCTATCTTGGTATACTTGAAATGCATGCATGCATACATACTCTACATACATACATACATTCCCCAGGGGCATAATGTAAAAGCCCTTGCATCTCTGATATTTTCAATTTAAATGGATACGTTTGGCTTGTAAGAGAATCATTAAATGGTCTGTGCCATTGATACACTCAGCAGTTAAAACAATACAGAACCATAGCTTGCACATCTTTTATTCAGGAAATGCGAGACTGCTAAAGCCAGTAATAAATATTAGGTAAGAGTTTTTGGAATTATTTTGTCCAGGTATTTCAACATGCAGTAAATTCCAAGCCCCTCTCACACTCCCCCGGCCAAAACGAAAGCCCCTGAAACCAAATTATTTATCGCAGACGCTTCTCTAAATCTACCAGCTGCAGCGAGATTGACCCTATTCATCCCGTTATCAAACGTGCCTGCCTGAGTGAGATATGAAAAAGGAAATAGAAAGTTACACCACTGACCTGTGTTCAATGGAGATTAACAATGGTTTCCAATGATCTAAGGCCAGAGTATTTCTATAAAAAAAAGCAATTAAGTTTAAAGACTGTTTAATGAAAAAAAAAAAGAGCGACATTCCACCAAACAGGAGATGTCGCATTTATCGCTCATCCTGGATACCACTACTGCTGTAGTTGGCTTTACAAACTGCTTGTCTTAATCTTCACGGAGCATTTTGTACAGAACAAAGTCTCGGCAGTTCCGGGTCACAGGCCTCAGCTCTCTATGAAAGAACACGTTGGTTCTCTCGAATGCGTAATGTACAGGTACAAAATGTGAAACTGACACAGACCCGAACGTTCGAAACAGCTGGCTATATAATTCAGCCATATGAAAAATCATGTGTATTTCACAGTAAATCTGCAGCATCTGGGCCTTTATGTGCTTTCACAACCCAGCCTTGGATCCGGCACTGTGGTACACCGCCGTACATTTTTCTAAAGGGTGATATTTATCTGCTTGATCGCCACACGTGTCCATCTGGTAGAGAAAAACCACAGCAGGACACATGGTAGGTGTGCAGATGAAAGTCCAGAGGAGACAAGCTTGTTATGGTCCCCCAATTGAAGAGGCTGCTTTGATCAGAGTGCAGCCCCCTGGGTTGTGTGTTGGTCCCTCACAGGTGTGCTGGTGTCAGGGTTCTCTGACACTGGCCTGGGGACAGTTGGCACTGGGTGGCGCTCGAGGTCCTGTCGCGTTTCGTTTGCGGTTGGGCTTCTTCAGCAGTAGAAATCTCTGTTTGGAGAGAAACAAATCTATGTAGATCAAAGAACGGGTTAGGAGAGACGGCTGGAGCTTTTAAAAACCCTAAAAGGAGTAGGGTCACTATTTTAACCGCAGCCTCCAGACCGGCCCGGAAGATGGGCATTGAGGGCAGAGACACTTGCTCAGAGAGCGGCGAGTGTGTGGAACGGGTTACCTATCGTTTGGATCCTTTAAGACAAAGTACTGGACGGAGGTTCTGGGATCAATCAGCTACGAGGAAGCAGACGAGCTGTGACTCAACGGCCTCCTCTCATTCAGAACACGCACGTCCTTATGCTCCTGGGTGCTTAACTTCTTAAGTCTGCGGTTCTACACTTGTAAACAGGATGCTGGATCTCAGTGTATTTATTCAGCAAGAATATCTTCGTAATAGCCACGTGCAGGGAAGCTGTCTGTCAATGCTCTTTGACCTTACTGCAGGCAAATTCACATCCACGAAACACAAAACAGTATGACTACATTGTGTGTAGGGTGCCTGCTATTGTTATAAGAGATCCTGTGTAGTTTCTGGCTGCTCAAACTGTGCGAAATGATTTATTTTATAAGAAGAGACATCCAACATAAAATATGTATTACAAATCAAAGAACCTAAAATGGCACTCATTAGGGACTGATTTATACACGTGATGACATCAATAGATAAGATGTACTGGAATTTTAACAAATCCTGAACAGTGCTTCATTTCTCGGTCACGATTTATCACACAGAAATACAATTCTTCCAAAATAAAATTCCTAGAAACAATGGAACCGTGGTTGTAGCCTGGTTGTTCGGAATCTGAATGCACACGCGTAGTGTTCAGAATTTACGGGCTTACCAGCTGTGAATCCTATAGTTTGATTATCAGGCATTGCTGAGATGCAGCTGTGTTTTATCATCTTTGTTATAAAGCTTATCAGAGATGACTGACACAAGGCCAAACAGAAACAGCTTCTGCTTGCGTGTGGTTTGGTTCCTCTATATAATTCAGTGAGACTGACTAGATTTATTGCCTGCCTAACCACCGTGCCCAAGTCTTTACATGCTGGAAATGAGAGCACTGTTCTAATGGTGCAGAGCAGCATCAGTCTTTCACAAGGTACCCCAGGGACTGGCTATATATATATATGGTGTGAAGCACACAAACAGCCAGTGCATCAGAAGACGAGTCATTAAGATTAATCAAGCCTCTTTTAAATGCGGATCTGGGAAATCCTTGTGCCAATGTTCTGCGATCGCTATTGCAGTGTTAAACCCTTTTCCCGGGCCTTGAATGCGCATGTCTCAGTGTTTCTAAATCGCTTCACTGAGAAAGACCTGTTCAAAGAATTTTCTAGTATATCTACCATTACGTGTTGACAGCTGGGTTATGAAACACAGGATATACAACGTTGCATAAAACAGAATCGGGTATCAGTACTAAAGCTTTAAACAAACAATGAACAGGCAAACAAACATTTTAAATACATTAGAGGCACTGTCCTCAAGGCACAAAGAACTGTCTTTGTCACAGCAAAGAGAAAGATGTATTTATTCCCCTAAGAAGGTCATAAATTCAGAACGTAAGAGCACTGCAGCCATTTTTCTTTCAGGACAGTCTTAACCCCCCCCCCCTCTAATCCCTCCTACTACAACAGGCTTATTCTCAGCAGGGTAGCTAGAGGGTGGGGGCTTATCTGGGTACGTGGATTGTCCATGAAATGATATAGATGTCACATTTAGCCCAAACAGTACATTCTGGGATACGGCTACATGAGTGTGTATCGAAATCACTGAACGGATTGAATTATTGATAGAAAAAGACAATATGAGTTTAGAATTGTGCAGCACGTATTTAACAGAAGCGACTACTGTACTGTGATAAATATGCGTGATGTGCACAGCCACACAAACATGCATTTAAACAGCTGTATTGCCAGTGACATTGGAAAGGAGTTGGGAAAGTCAAAGTCTCCTCATGTCACTTCAGAGGGACTGAGAGCAATTATTGGAGCCGACTTTAGCAGGAGGTCACCAATACCCTGGCAAAAAGGCACCGAAACACACAGGAAGGGTTGACTTTATCAGAAGCATGAATGTGTTTCACCTCAGAACTCGAAAGATAATACAAGGTACCAGTATAACACTGCCTACAATAGTGTTCATTACAAACACAAAACAAAACACTTTCCAATCAGTACAGTCTGTTATAAAAGTTTACCACATTACGTTTCTACAGTGATTGTGCACTTTGCTTTTCCCTGGCTATACTATGCATTTACCATAGTTTACCATGGTTTGCCATGCTTTCACTATGCTTTACTGCACTTTGCTATACTATTGGAAACTTGTATAAGGAAGACGACATGGACACACGGTTCTGATTGAAAAATGGAACACACGGTGTTCATTGCGCTTCATTGAGCTCCTTACTCTGCGTGTCAGGAAATGTCAATACTCTACAGTCAACACGCTAAAGTGCAGGTTTGGCTGCATGTTTCTTCCTCGCCTGAACTGAAAACAGCACTGCAGTCCCTGTAGCCCACAACACAGGTCAATGAGCTCTGTCTGTGTTTAAAGAAAGAACCGTTCCCAGGCCTGACACGTCTGACTGAGACAATGTGGGTTCATACATTCTTTCACAGGAAGCTGAGGAGGAAGGAACACTGAAGGGACCAAACAGGACACATCAGTTACATGAAAGGGTTACCACCATGCAGGACCAGTCTTCATTCGCATACCATTTCTCACACACCACCCCCCTTCGCTCTTTAAAAACAGCACTAGAGAAGAGGTCTGGACACCACTACAGAAAAGTGTAAGAATACCATTATCAGTTCCCAGTGTGGGGTACCCTTCTACCAATGGCAGCCTCATCCCATTAAAGGGCAGACTTGATTGAAGGCTTTGAAATCTTAAAGGGAGTAGATAAAGTCAACCCTAGCCAATACTTTAAGCACAGCACAGGAACCAGGACCACAGGGCACAGTTATAAATGAAACACACTTAGTACAGAGAGTAAGAGCTGCTTCCTCTCCACAGAGAGTGGAGGACGACCAGAATCACGAAAGTTGGTGACTAAACTTCATATTTCTGCATTATCATTTTCTCTATAGCGTATGTTTTCATCTTTCTGCAAAACACTCGGTCCATAAAAAAAAAAAGACAGTAACTACTGCAAACGCATAGCTCTGTCTACAAAAAAACAAATCAACCAAGACCTGTGCAAGCAAACAGTAAGAGGGTGGATACAGAAAGTCTCACCTTTATCGAACGGTCTAGTCCCCTGCTTGAGGTTTCCATGGCAACTAAGCACAATGCAGGGAGGGCTGAGCTGTCTTTCCTGGGGCGTAATTAAATTACACTGAGGAGAAAGACTGATACAGTGCCTCAGTATGGGGTCCAGGCTCCCTCTCCAACGGATTGTCTGCCCAGGGCCTGACACCAGCTGAAATAAAAGGAGACAGAAAGAACGAGGTGAGCAAGACAAATACGCGGTGTACTGCTGACTGTGTGACAAGGCGACTGAAGGCACTTTAATGGTAGCCATCAAAACACACTACCTCAATAAGCATTAGGGCTTACAGTTTCACTGCCAATATCTTTACTCGACTTGCAATTCAAGCACAAACAGGTTTAGCAAAATGAACAGCTTACCATTTGCCTTGGGCTGCCAATGCTAGATATGGAAAAAAAAAACTCAAATGTGATGGAAATCGAGCTGCAGTTGCCCTGAAGTTGTTATTCAGGTCATTTGAGGTTAATTTATTTGCTGTTAAACTTCTTCATCTGGAATTCAACTGTGCATTTAGCAGTGAAATTACGACTGAAAAATGTCTAATAACCCATGATCATATCCACTGCCTTTTTAAAAATTAGAATCAGCCGCCATGCATTTTGTATAGCGTTTAAACAAATTCAAAAACTATACATTTCTATTGCAAGTGACTCGGCAGCAGCAGTTGTTGATGCATAGTTTCACCCCCTGGTCTCTGTAAGTCGCTTTGGATAAAGGTGTCTGCTAAATGACTAATTCATGATATTGACAGTTCAGTTCTCTGCCCAGTATCGTAAGACATGGTGAGTGCTACAACTTCAAAAACAATATAGGATGGTTTATTTGTAAAGGACAATCTCAAAATCAGTCCCCGAACAGCACTAATCTTCCAGCCGAAATGTTTGTCAAATAATGTTTTACTTTTCTTTCAGTACTAATATTCATCTCAGACTTCCTCATGGTAACTTAAGTAGGATAGCCTAAGACTAGTGTTTATCAGGGTCTGTCAAACCAGACCTATGGTACAAAATCAGATTCAAATGACACTTACAAGTCCTTTATACTTCTGGTTTGCTTATTACAAATGTTCCTTTATTACATAAAACTTTAGAATCTTGTGCATTCCATCACTATCTAAATATTTTTATGGGGAGATTTTGGCCAAAAACACTTTAAAAATAGATGCACAGTATAAACAAATTCGAAATGAGATTTGAAATTTTAAATAGCTTCTGGTGTTCATTCAGTTAATATGCTTTTAAAACCTTCAAACCACAACACCCATGGCACACTTGAAAAACATTTTGTAAGCACTTAAAAAAAAAAAAAAAAAAGGTTGACAGACTTCATGTTCACCTGCCAAAAGCAAAACAAACTACATGTGACATTAACAGCTCCCCCTCTTCTCTCTCTCTCTCTCTCGCTCGCTCTCATTCTCTCTTCCTGGCAGCCGCCATTTCAACACTTCAGAGGGTCCAATCTCTGCAGAAAATGTCTGACACCACTCCCTGCTCCCTGTCCCCTGCTCCCTGCTCCCTGCTCCCTGCATCTCTCAGAGTCTCACCGCATCTTTACAAGCCAGCACGCTCGCTTCTTCTGCTGACCTATATTCTTTTACTTTTACATAACGTTAGAAAAAAAAATGTTAAAAGTCTTTATTGGCGAGAAAGAACTGGGATAGCTTGTGTTGCTATGGAATCTAAGAAGTAGATCAGCGTGGGGAGGGGGTACGTTATCAAACTGCGTCATTGTCATTGTTTCCATTACAGTAAAAATGCATCATGTCGTTCCATGGGACGTTATCTTTGTTTAAGATTGTCATGGATATGGCTGCATACTGCAAAAGCTTCTGGAAAAAGGGGACAATGATTTAACCATTGGTCTTCTATTTCACATCGCAGGTCCAGTGCTACAACTAAAGACTTAACAGTTTCCTCTCCAGAGTGCCATTTGATTTGTACTTGGTCAGGGGAGCTCTAATTACGGGTTTTGCTTGTGTTTGTAGCTAACAGGCAATTGTTCCTTTTGCTATGTAGGTATCAAACATGCAGTTGTATAAGACACATGCGTGTGCTATAGCAGACTGTATTTTAATTTAAAACAAGATTTCAGGAACAAGGTTAAAGAAACTTCTCAGTTTACTTGCTGTTCGGGAAGTGTGTTACTGTTTCACTTCCTGGGTTGACCTTTGGGGTCAAAGCACGGTAAAGGCTGCAAAACGTGTCAGTCAACGGGGGAAGCAGCTGGTTGAGAGGGAAGAAGACTAACTGAAGTGACTAACTGAAAGCATGGTGTGCAAACAGAGATTGAACCCAGTGCAGTATCGTGTTTTTAAATGAAATGCTGGAACAGAATGTTAGAACATGTGTTTATTTCACGACTGCACATTATATATGGAAGGTAAGAGCATGACAGGTAAGACTTATGCAAATCTTTCATGTTTCATTGGCCATCACCTCACACCAAGTTGAAAGGAGCATTGGCGTCAAGCTGGTAAGAACTCTGTGAGGACAGCGTGTCTGCTGAACCCACCGAACAAAACGCACAGGGATGTAAAGAATCAGATGCACGTACGCTTGTGGCTTGTTATCTTTTTCTTGGGTTTGAAGTAGATCATGTTTGATTTGTACAAAAGCTCTACTGCTGCAATGCGCTGTAGCCATTATGTAGAGCAGGTCTGCTTGTGATGTGGTCGTCTCGTGACCCCCCTGAAACCTTGCAGTGACCCTCAAAGGGTCCTGACCCAAGCTTGAGAATAACTGCTCTACAGGGTCCTCTATGACCTGTGGTGGTTCTAGAATTGCGTCAAGTGTCAATAGCTCCATTGTGACCTCATTCCCCCCTGTACAGTACTGGCCACTCCTTGGACTGAGTTTTCTCCTTTCCACAGCAATACAGAGCTAGAAGCTAAAAGCTTTCATATAGCCTGGAGGGGATGGACAATTATTAACACCTGCAATGTGTTGCATACACTTTTGCATTTGACTGATTAATTTGTTGAGAAAACAGAAGTCCCGAACACGGAGGCCTTGATAAATAAAAACGGCATCAAATTGGTTTCAGTCATGACGGGCAAGACAGCAAATCGGACAGGCTCTGATGGTTGACGCTTGCTTGGCAGGTGCTTTGGTATCCAAGCCAACTCAACTCTGACGTTTCCCAAGGAACTCATGATTGTCTCGCTTCAGAACACACCTCGATCTGAATCCCTGAAGCCATCAGAGGTGGTAAACATTGCGGAACAGCCAATGAAACATCCACCAGTCAAGTCAAGTGGTTACATTGGTTTTTCCAGCTCCGATACATTCTACCGAGCCTCACTAAATATTTGTTCTCCTGAATGATCTTAACGGACTCTTTGTTCAAATAGATGCCTTAGGAGCCACTGTGGTGACTAAGTGGGACAGGGGCAGCCTTGTATAAACACGCTGGCAGGGTTTTTATTGCTTATTCTCTTGACAACAAGGTTCAAACCATCTGTTTTGTCATTGTGTTGCCCTGAAGATGTCAGGCTTGTAAAAGGTTAATCAGCTCATAAACCCCAAACAAAGGGTCATTATCAGTGATGTAGGGTCTTACCAGCCCGGCTGACGACATGTAACCAAGAGATTCAAACCCCCCTTCTCTGAAATGCAAGCCTTTCAACATGAACCATACTAACAAACATCATGCACACTTTATTAGGTACTTGAGCCTAGACACGACGTGGTATAGACTCCACATGGGGCTGGAAGGTGTCTTTCCTGCCCCTTTCCCTATGTTTTTTCTATTGCTGATACACTCTGTTCACCAATATCTTGGAGCAGCCAACCAAAATGCAACTGCAGCACCTGCTGGACATGCACCCACTAACATGATTTACTGGAATTCTGATCTTTCCCCATTACTGGTGGACTGTTTGCAATGGTGCTGCTCCCACAGCTTCACAGTGCTGTCAGGATCTCAACACAGGATTATTTGAAAGTCAGGGCGCTGCTAATTTATGATCCTAATAACGTTCAAGGTAGTTTACATTCAAGTTATGGAACATCATCCAAATCTGACATGTGATTCACAAGATACAGCTCAGGCTTATTTTCAGATGGAAAACTTTGTTTGCCAATTATTTGCCAATTATTTGCCAACAACACAAGTGCCGCAGCTGGAATGCAGAGCGTAGCTTCAAATTAAATTTCCCGTCTGTTTTTTTTTTTTTTTTACTGTCCACTTAGTGTTTTATGATGTTTTATGAGTGGTCGTTATTGCACTGTTTGTCTTGTCTGCGTTTAAGGGCTTTTCACCTGTGCTCAGAAGTCGCTCCCTTAGTTCTAGCTGCCAGACAGAGATAGTGTAACATAAGCGAGATGATCCAGACTGGAGGGATACACAAGATGAACACGCCTAGGTCTGAATCCCTGAAGCAATCAGAGGTGGTAATCACTGTGGAACGACCAATGAAACATCCACCAGTCAAGTCAAGTGGTTACGCTAGCGTTTCCACTCCGACACATTCTTCCAATATTTGCAGGTTGTGCTTTTCTACCTACCATTTCTACCGAGCCTGGCTAAATATTTCTTCTCCTGAATGATCTTAACTGACTCTTTGCAGCTATTGTGGTTACAGGACAAGCCACAGTTTTATCTAATTGAAACCACAGATCTCCGCGCCGCCTCAGGCTTCTTCAACAGGATTAAGAGGAGGACGTTTTCATCACTTCACATCCCAGTCGTGGAGACGCACTTTTACTTCCTTCCAGTGGAAAGAAAAAAGAATGCCATCCGATCTCCACAGTACAGAGCACTGAAGAAGCTTTCTCCGCTGCCAAAACGGCATCTCGCTGAAAACATGTTTGCACTGAAACCCCTGAAACGAAATGTGCTTTTACATCTGCATGAAACGTGTCCTCTCGCAGTTTTTATTTCCATTCCCTACAATCATAAAATAAAGATGCTATTTTAGGAGACAGCAGACACAAGCACAGTGTACAACAGCAGCCCCCCGAAGCAGCCTCAGGTTATGTCTGTGTGGAGGATGGAGAAGATTCCAGTGCACAGCGTGCAGGAGGAGAGTGGTGTTGACCTCACTGCCCTGCTGAGATTACATCATCCAGTATCCCAGCCTGGAAACGAGGGCCCCTTTGTACATGAGAATGATGTCGACTCAAAAGCTTTGCCAGTGCAGGGAACCACAGTGGGGGGGTTGAAATATATTAGTAAAACTCAGGACTCCTGCGCCTTCGACTCATGACAAATTAAACAAGCTTATGTAAAATATAAATTATTCAAATGCTACACAATGCTTAGCCAATCGGAGCACAGATAGATTTTAATGTATTATGCTGCAACAGCACAAATCAAACCATGCGAATATACCCTGAACCCTGCCATTTCACTGCTATCCCCGTAATTATTGTCCTGCAGTTCTTACAGCCCTGGATGAAATACAATTGCATCTTATACTACATGCCATGGTTCATTTTAAACACAGCACTTCCTTTGACCTGAGTTCACAACATCAGGCCTTTCTATAACAGAGATAGAAGGCACAGTAACTTTAACATGTACCTGTTCCGCCCTTAGTAACCAGGCGTTCCATTTGCAATAATATTTCCAAAAATTCCAGTCAGTTAACTAAGATTACACAAGTGCTGAGGGTGCTAATGTTGAATAGTTCTTATTCAGTGCTACTGAGTGATTTGTATTTTCTTTCAAATCCAACAACAGAATGGCACTGAAGGCTGTGTCCGAGAGCTGCCTTGATTGTATTGATTATATAGATGTTATCACTGGGTACCTGAGCAGCATGAAACCTGTAGATGTCTCCTCCCTAACCCACTGGAGCCCCGGAGCCAATGCAATGCACCCTGTGGAATCCCTAGCAAAGATCCTGCGCTCCCCGCACGGTACGACTCGCTCTCACACCACGCAGCCCTGCTTTTACCAGGGTGCACTGGCTTTAACACAACGCTTGCTGATTGCATTTGGCATCTATGTTACCATTTCAGTATGGAAGTCTACGCTTAGAATTTGAACAATGTCTGTGTTCAACAGATTTATAACTGTAGTTGCTATTGATAGGTTTCAACAGGGACATAACTTGCATTGAATAATAACTGCCTTGTACAGTAACACGTGGGACCTGTGGGAATAGGCCTGGAGCACTTTTAAATAGGACGCGATAACATGATTAAAAATCAAATGTTGCACAAACTTGTTTAGCTTATGCATGCTGGCTGTAATCCAACATTTTTTTTAAAATATGGAAATCGGAACACTCAGGGTTATAATTTGCATCTCTCAGAAGCAGCAGAGCAATTAAAGATTCTGACAGGCTGCTACGAGCTCTTAGGAAAAGCATTCAGTTCATAAATAATGGGGCATTTGTGGTTTCGTCGAGCTTTGCTATGGTTTATGCAATGGTTTTTTTTTTTTGACCGAAAGCTATGACCTCAGTGACACATGGAATTAGAAGCAATAAAAAAGGCATACAGATAGAATCCACCCTCCTTTCTACCGCTGTAATTTACTGCTGAATTGAATTTCCTTGCCAGCGGTAATGCTACTGTTTTGATACCAGTGTTATGAGCCACTGGTAGAATGGAACTGTGCTGGTAGCATTTTCAGATTTGCAAATGGTATCAAAATGGGATGAACCATCCCACATTAGGGTTGGATGGCCAGCTAAAAATCACATTTTAACCCCTTTTTTCCCCCCTAGTCAGAAATGCTGTCCTTATTTCTTAGTGTGATGCATTAAGCCCCTCTCGAAGGAACATTAAATGGAAATGGATTTTCCTTTCAGTAACAACCACATTTTTTGTTTTTAATGAATAGTCTCACCACGACACAGCACCTGTCGGCCTACATGCCTTACTCAGGGGCTGTGGCAGTTGATTTCAGACTGAACCATTTCACCTACCTGAAAGCAACAGTTGCAAACAGAGATTTGTTTTACCCGAGTGCAGTGCCAGATAATTTTTTTTTACTCTAAAGCCTGTGAAGGTGTGCAACAGGTAAGATTTAGGGAATTCTTTCGTTAGCTATAAACCACTTTCACTCATAAGTTACTTGCACCAAACAGCATATACAATAAACCCTAGCTGTGTGATAGCACACCACTAAAAAATAGCAACGTTTGAATAAAGAATAAAAAATGCGCCAGGTGGAAAAGAAAGTTCGGTTTCACAAAGCAGAAATATGAAGAACTCACCATGAAAACGTACGCACCCAAGCACTGTACATACCCAGTGCTGATAATGTGCTTGAGGCATTCACAAGCTTGTCAGCACATTCTTCACATCGCTCCCTCCTTACTGTCTTACTGTTTCAAAGAGCAGGCAGAAGCGCTCTTCCCAAACCCCCATTTCTGTTTTCTTACATAATATCCAGCATTAACTATAAGAGCCTGGAGCACCAGGGCCCTGCCTTCTTTTGGACTGCAAGCACTCCTGCTACCATCGTGTTCTGCCAGAGCAATGCGGTCCCTGCTAGACTGGTAATAATCGTCACGTGATACGAGAGCCATTGGGGGTACTGGGGTACTTCAGCACCGTCTCTATGTGTTCCGGATTATTAAACGATTCAAACTTTATGTTAAAGGGTACATAAGGACCTTTTTATTTGATTGTGCTACATGTTCCCTTCCCATGTACCCGCATGGACCTCTCAGAACTACATTTCCCATCATCATCCTGCTCACATATGTAACCGAGATAGATTAGCCAGTGAGCAGGAGGATGATGGGAAATGTAGTTCTGTGAGGTCCATGCGGGTACATGTGAAGCCATCTTGAGGCAGGGAATGCAATTCAAAAGTGGTCAAAATGTAAAATAAATAAATAAAACAATACACACACCTTATGTAAACAGTTGTAGCAACACATGAGAACATGAATAAAATAAAAAGGTCCTTCTGTACCCTTTAAGGGTAATGAGACTAGGCTGAAGTCCTGCACATGGTAAAACTGTGGGGTTTTTTTGTGTTTTTTTTTGTAAATGCTGTAGTTATTAGAGGGTACTTTTTCATTGTTTTTTTTTTTTTAACTCTGAACAAACAGCTTACTAACATGTTGTAAAACTTTTTTTAAACTAAAAGGTATACTTTTATAAAACCCAATCTTATTTACTTAAATTAACCCCATTGCAATGATATGATCGACTTGGAGTTGATAATCTTGAAGATGGGATGTGATATTCGCTGGCCTGTTGTATTGGTTCATAAATAGTGTACTACATATTAACTAACTGTAAACAATAAACAAACAACCCATGTTAATCTGTTAATATCAGGGATAAAGAATAACTTCACTGAGAGGCGCAGTCTATTTTTTAAGAGAATCATGGAAGTGGAATTAGCATGATACACGGAACCAATTAGCCAATGCGACGCTCCCTGTGGAATCCCCAGCGAAGACCGACACCTGTGCACAGCCAGGACACAAACCTGCACTCTCCTGACTACAGGATCCCACCTCAACACCAGGACATGCCTTTACCAGGTGAGCTCGGCTCTATTTTTGATGGCTGTCATGACCCTCACAACAACAGCAGCTAAGTTTCTCACATGTCCTAAATTAAAAATAGAGTTGATAACTAAGGTTTGGCCTGGCAATCCCACACTTTGTTTATCTGTTGCACACTGGCCTCCACGGCTCACTTGGTCAGTCAGATAAGGAGCATAAAGGATGAAGGACAACAGCCTTCATTGTAGTGACAGCTGCAGATAATTCATCATACTTCGCATGTCTTCCAGGACCAATGCTTCGATCTTCTTAAACGTATGTTTTTTTTCCAGCATTTTTATTACATAGGTAAAGAAATACAAACACTGCTGGGAACGAGAACCGTTCCCAGGCAGCTGAAGTAAGAGGTAAAGTGGTATTGTTAGCTTTTCATAATGCAAACAGAGGCATTGGAATGACCCCGGCCTTACTGGCACTCTGTACACAATGCTGGCTATTCAACCTAGATTCACCCAAGAGAGCGGCTCTTAAAGGGACAGCGCACAGCTTTCTCAAGAGTCGCACATGCATAGAGGGATCAATGGCAAAAAGGAATGCTCTGATCCCATTTTTTTTTTTTTACTTATAATACTGATTTCGATTTAGTAGTACTATACAGAGCTATTTAAATACAGAGTCTAACAATCGCGTCCTGCCTTTCAATAAAATATAACGCCCCTTATAAAAGTTTCCCATAGTAAAAGCATAGGAACAAAGCAGTGAAAGCATGGTACAGCATCGGTAAGCATTATAAAGAATAGAGAGTTAAGGTAAAGCATATTTATAAACATGGCAAACCAGGGTAAACTATGATAAATGCACAGTATAACCATGTGAAAGGCATGGGAAAATATAACATGCAAAGATACTGAGGTAAACTTTTATAAGCGGTGTTGGTCAGGTTGGATTTACTGCGTTCTTCTGGAGTTTCTGTGGCTTCATCGGAGCCTTGTTGGCTGTCCATGTTGTTTACGTTGTCACATCATTAGGAGCACAAACCCTCCACCTTTCCACACACCACTTCTCAGTAAATGTATTGGAGGTTTTACTTTTCAAATAGGGTTTTAATATACTGATAATGATTCGGAACACCTGTTCAGCTGACAACAGCCTTTAAGATTTAGAAATATGTGTTTTTTTTAGCAGTTCTGTTTGCCAATGTTATGTGGCGCTATCTCTGTACTTTAAACCGGGAGCTGAAAGGTATTTGCGTTTTGCTTTTGCATTTTCAAACTCCTGGAGAATACTGCATGATAAAAGAAGATATATGGCCCACTGTTTTCTTTTGAACTGGCATTGTTCTGAAACATCTTACTGCACACTTGTGCTGTGTGTTCTTTATATATTGGGTTCACCCATCCAGAATTCATCCAGAATGCATCACCCCGTTGATATGAGCAAAGTTCCACAGAAAACTGAACACAAACACAGCTGTCACCCCTACATGTCCTAGATATAAACACGTTTCTGTCTGTCTGTGTTTGTATCCAACATTCAGGTACCCCTATAGGTGTGAGTGATGACAAGGCCTGTCCCTAAACTGCACAAGAATCAGGATCGTCATGCGACGCACACCAGAAAACAAATCTCACCTTCTTTAGCTATCTGAAACAATTCACTACGTCATCCAAGAAAACAGCTGCATAATAAGTGCTCTATTTTATTATTATAATTATATTTAAGTATCCGCAGGTTTACAGTTCAGAATATTACATTCATTTTCCTTTTAATAGGTTTGCTTTGTAAAGTCTGTATGCGTGTCATTTCTTGTACAGAGAAGTGCACCTCAACCTTTAGAACACATTTCAATTTGCATTTAACTTGCTTTTCACTGCAGAAATACCACTTTCCAAAAGATTTAATTCTCCTAAAAAGAAAAAAAAAGAAAAGCTTATGGATATATTTTGACTCGACGGGAGACGTAGTGCCTTTAGGCATGTGTTAAATACCGGGTCTAGATCTGAACTGCATTTCGTTAGACTTTTAATAATGACAGAACAAACAGCTTTTGATTACAGTGGTGTGAGCAGCTACATACTTATTACATTCAATAAAACTTTTGTTTAAGTTCCACGTGGCAGGTAGAATAATAGGTTACCAACATTACATTTGTTAAATACAGAGGTTTCTCCCTGTGCGTGTGCTACAGCAGTATGGTGATAGATAAGAAACACAAAACATATTGAAAACACTAACACAAGTTTTAAAAACACTCATCTCCAGCGCAATACTGACCCACTGAGAAGGCTGCAGTTTGCCCTCTTCTTTTTTCAATAAAGTTCCTTCTTATGTTATCCAGACAATCTTCAATGCACAGCAAACACCAAACCAGCACAACTCCAGCACTCCCATTTCTTATTCTTTGTATCATTCATAGCTGTTAGTCAGTCCACTTCCCCCGAAAAAAAAAAAACACAAAATCCCCCAGCTCTCTCCAGTCTGTGTCAGTGAGTTCAAATTTAGAGTCCTGACAGGCAAAAAAACTCCTCAGTGAGCACACTCCAAGCAGTCGAGGCTGAAAAGAACATTTGAAATGAACATTACTTCCTTCCCACTGGCTACTCCTGGTGGAAAAAACCTCCCCTCCCAATCCCTTTCAGAAAGCTAGAAATGCACTCTGAACCAAATTCAGACAACATGCGTACAGCGAGACAAGACCCCTGCAGATCAATAAACCAGTAACCTACCACTTCTGACACAGAGAGAGAAGGGGAGGGCTCAGGTTACCAACCAACTCAGAGGCAAACTTCTCTTGTTAAGGGGCAGCTCCTGTGGTGCTGCAGATACCGGAGCATGGTTTTAAAGTCACAAGAATGTTTTTTTTTAAATCACAAGGCTCACCAAATGTGTATGATTGGAAAGATACATGTAGTTTTCCAGTAAGGTTAGTGAACTCAATGGCTGATCTAAACAGTTGAAATATTAAATCAGGACTTGTCATTTTACTGACTTGTAAACAGAACACCCTCCAGCTTGTGATTGCTCTGAGACTGTTGACTTTAGGAATTTAGGGTAGACTGCTTGTCACTGTGCTGTCACTGAAGGGGAAACATAATCAACATCATTTCATAATCTATTATTCTGTATGATGCCTACAGCTATGGCCAAAGGTTTTGCATCCCCCTATAGAATGAACTCATTTTGCTTCATAAAGTCGAATGAAAGCTGCTGAATAAGGTTACGTTAACGTGTTGAATTACATACCGCGTTGTAGTTTTCCATATACTTAACAAAAAACTGGCAAAAATTGAAGAATTTGACACTTCATAATTTAACGTGAAATACCGTACTACTAGTGTGGTTTCCGGTAGACTTTTGACATATAATTTTGTAGTTTATATTTGATTATATAATGTTAAATAAAAGATCTAAATGATGTTTTTTTTTGTCTCAATCTAAAAAATTGGAGGCAGTATTTTTTTTCAGTTTCAGCATTTCAATTCAGTTACAGTTTTGTTTCTATGTAGTTTCCGTTTTAAATTATTATTTAGTTTTAGTTTTAGCTGCAATTACTAAATTCAGAAAGATATATTTCGGTTTTGGAAAAAAAAAAAATCTTTTTCAATATCTTTACATTTTAAGAGACTTTTTTAGGTTCACGCTGAGTTGCTGCATACAAAATAAAATTTAAAAAAAACTGTATTTATCACTTAAAATTCCAGTTCTCTTTTTTTGACAGTGCAAACACTTCCACCCACATGCTTTGGGCAACAGAGTCACAGAGCAGGAAGTCACTGCAGCTTGGCTGTGCTATTTACATAGCATTTTCCTAATACAACTCAAAATATTCATTTTTCATATTTTTTGTCGTTTCAGTTTCGTTTTAGTTTTTAAATATTTTCCAGTTTCTATTACTATTTCGCTAAGGAAAATTTTATTTATTTATTTTGTTTTCCGTTTTAGTTTTCATTAACTGAAAAAACACGGATTCTAGGTGATGCAAAGCTAATGGCCATAGCTGCAATTCGATTGGAAACAGAAACTCTTGCTGCAATCTATAATAAAACGTTCTCAGATTTATAACCAGAAAAGATCAATCCTTTCCCAGTACAGATGAGCAGCATGCAGTGTACACACTGGCCCTTTTTATATGTCTTATTACAACATCCTGTCATCCCTCAATAACCAGTTCATGTGTGTTTTATAAAACAGCATTGACGCGTTTTAGAAACTCAGTACTTCAGAATTTATAAAAGAAAGGGCAGCACAAAAGAAAAATTGCCAAATAAGTCAGCATGAAAGAAACCTTTTAACTGTATTTCTTGGTGCGGTTCCAGGACACTGCCTGGCAGACACAAACATTTGCTTCAGGGTGGAAGAGGCGATAACACAGTTCAGTCCTGCCATGCTAATGGGCGACAGATCAATGCAGCACAGCGCTGTTTCAGAGCCTCCGAAAAAGAGGTACATGATCAAAAAAACAGCACCGCCCCTGCTTGAATTACCTACTGAAAGAAAAGGATCAGTCATCATACATTAATCATGACTGAAATATTCCCTGGAAACAGGCATCCTACCTACAAGGGTAGGACGCCATACCACAGTCAGCCAAATGACACTCAGAAGTTCTGAACATCAATAATTAGACATGGAAGAACCTGCCAACCAATCATTTAGGTCTTGCTTAAAACTGACTTGAAATGGAGAGAGGCAACTTTCATACATTACAGATTATAAATCCCAAATGAAATTGTTAAGGACTTTTGTTTGTTACTCCTACATTGTCCAGGTAAACCACAGCCCAAACCAAGATTGTTCAGGCCAGCCTGGAGTACCATAAAGTACCATAAAGGGTTGGTTTTTTTGTACCGTCATATACTTGGATTAATCCTCCTTTTGAGCTCTTATCATTTATACTTCAATCTGTGGCAATTCTGTTTTCTGAAACGGACATATACAGTCATACAGAAACTCCCCTTCCGCACTGATTTCTCTTTCAATTTTATTAACCATGATATTTCGTGTTTAAACAAAGACCCTCATCGTGTAAAAGTGACATTTTTTATGGGAATGTTCTATTTGCGTGACAGTCAAAAGGTTTTAAAAAGTATTACAAATATAGCTCTTTTTTTTTTTTTTTACTTGATCAGAAAATACATTTTTCAGTGACGGAGCAGATTAAAAGCTTTTCTAAGCCCAGGCCTTGCTTGCTAATGACGCCCCCTCCCCCTTTCCTCGTCTATCATATTGTTTCTAAGCAGGTTCCCTGGAGGTAAAGCCAGTGGAGAGTGGCAGTCAGTGTTTTGTGTAAGCAGGTCTGATTTTCCTCTCTTCGCCTCACTTTCTGAGATGTTATCACAACAAGCAGCCAGACAGCAGGGCCCAGCGAAGAGGAACAAAGCTCTTTGTTCTTTAACGTTTTAGAATGTTATGACATGTCACCTGACACAGATTAATGGCAAGACTGTTCTTTTATTTACAAAATAATATGCAGCTTCAGTAGTCAAGTGGGTATACCCACAAAGTAATCAAAATTAAGACGACCGAATCATTAAAGTGGAAAAAACAATTCTACTTGAAGAAACTTTAATAAAATGATTCACGATGGAAACTGCTTTAAAATTTACATTACAGAATTGTAGAATTGTCAGAGAGTTAGAAACGCCCCCTTCCCCTCCCCCCATAGCAAGCGATTGTCTGAGATTACTGTCATTCAAAACACGCAGGTGTTGGGTCAGCAAGTTCATCTTTTGACAGGTCGCAGCAGAATTCGTTGCATTGTACATATCGTGCTTTGACAATCCACCGGAAATGAACTGCCCAGAGCTATGCGTGCAGAAAGACAGCGCGCAGCACCTTCACCATCTGAAGCACACGCTGTAACCTACATGTCTTACTGCGGTCACTCAGACACTGCTGTGTATCTCCCGCTGAACTGAAAGATTGATGTGTTTGGTGTCTGCGAGACCGTTGTGTGAAGGATGAGAAGTGGGGATGTGCATTAATTAGACATGCTTTCCTGTGTGCAGGAGAGAGAATGAAACACAAACAGGGCCAGGAAGGGTTCCACACAACAGCTGGGGAAGAGCAGGATCATTTATACATGACTTTATTAGGGTTTGATGCTCTTAATAACTTGCGCTAAAGACTTCATATACTGTATATCAGAATGGCCTTTTCAAATGATATAGAGTATATATATATATATATATATATATATATATATATATATATATATATATATATATATACATACAAACATAACATGAATGACCTAAAATGTGTTGTTTCAGAATACAATTAGATCAAGTAAAATATAGAAGATTAAAGGAAAATAAATGGATAAATAAACTCAATACCGCGATGCCTGAAGGTTTAAATAGAAAGGAATAGTAGATTGTTACATCATTAACTATGTAGTAAATGACATCATAAGCACATTAGTAGATTTAAATAGAAATACATTAGCGTAATTTCCTTGGCATCCACTGTTTGTTTTCCAACACATTTTCCCCTGACAAAGGTATGTTAAACTTCCTGAAATGTTGTGAATTATTTTTTGCTTATTTTTTGGCCAATGAGATACCCTGTTCCTTTTCCCGTATGCAGCCTGGATTTGTCCATAAAGACACTCTGAAGGTTGTTAAATAAGTTTCACACATTTCATTTGGAAAAGGGAACTTGAATTCAGCATCCCCTCTGTTGCTAGATATATAAGCTGTACAGCTTCATTTGAAAAAGCCATTGCTGAAAAGCAGACAAAAATGTGATAGAAGGAACTCCAAACTAACTGAAAGAAAGTGATTAAAACATAGAAAGACTTTTTTCCAGTAAATAACCAGGATTATCCTCCATCTAGCTTCATTGTTGTTGCTCCTCAATGTTTAACTAGTGCATACAGAAAGAAAACGTACTATATCTTGCGTTCATCTAAGGATTGATTTCCATGTTTGCAAGCACCATACGTGTCTGTCTCTTTTGTGATAAGGCAGCGATCTGGGGCTATTTCCATCCTCTTTTCTTGGCTGAAGCAGTGAAATGCTAGCTGGATGGCTGAGCCGCTGGGTGCCTCACAGAGCTCTCCACCCTTACATGCCATTCAGTGGTGCAGATCGAATGGTTACACATATGACTTATCACAGGACTCACAGAGGGACGGACAGGCGGCTCCAGTGAAAACCATCCACTGGAAAATAAAAGAACCAAGCGCACAGTACACAATAATAAATCCCTCCATTTGACAAGCAGCACCCCTGATAAGGGATTGCAGCTGAGGCATTGTTTTTAAAGAAGCCTCTGCCGAGTCGTGGAGCACAATAATATGTGCGGTCAAACTGTACACGTACGCAAGCTAAAAAAGAAAGTACTATAGAAACACAACACTGCTGACGAGGTCTGAGGAGACTGTAACGTGGCTGCAAGGTGTTTCAAATAGGGTTTCAAATGTTCTGGAGGGACACTCAGCCCTTCCTTAGTGACAACAGTCTCACATTTCTTCAGGGAAGGTGTAAACTTGAAGTAAAGTTTAAAGTTTGTTGTCTACAATCATTGCAACCAAAATATTAATTATACAAAGAAATATATATATATATATATATTACAATACCAGGATAAAAACAGGAGCTTCAGAAAGTGTATTATTGATTTTTAAACTGATTCTTTCACTGAATCTGAATGAATTCAGGAGAAACGAGAGCTGGTAACAAAAATCTATTCACTCAGCAGCATCGAATATGAAAAAGTGACTCGCACCAGACCTCTCAGTGCTTGTTGTGTAACACGTTTTGCCTACAGTTCTGCCTACATGGAAGAAGTACAGTACTTGACTGATCTCGTATGGCACCAGCGAGGACATCACAACCACTCTGTCACTTTACAAACCATCGTGTTGGACTAACAAGCAGCACTGTTCTTGCATCGCTATCAATGCCTACGAAAAGCCAGCCAGCCGCCCACACAGACGACACCCGATACCTCTCTCCCAGCTCCTGATAATCTGGCAGACTGGAAATATTTCAGCCTATAACGGCTTGCCAATTAGGTTACAGCTTCAATGGCAGCCTTTTTGCTGGATTCCAAGTACAGGACAGCAACGTGCCTACAATTACAAAGAAAGGCCATTTTATTTGTCCAGTGGAGATTCCACAAGCTGTTTCTTGTCCCCCTTGCCGGTCAGTACAGTGGTCAGTAATTTGCTGCTGGTTACAATATGCTATTTAACCGAAATCTCCTGAGATGTGACTGATGGTGGCTTATGGACTGGATAGATTTCGAGTTTCTCGGTCAAAGTCTGTTGCTTACAATTACCTTGTGAAATTGATGTTAGAGAACCTGAGATGGGACATAATACACTATCGCTATTAGATACAGAAGTGACTCAGTTTTCATGGCCTTGCAGATATAGTGTGTTTACCAGCCCCGAAAACTATACATTCATATAGACAGAGAGCAGGTAGCAGAGTTGAAAGGTCACGCTGTCACATGACTTCAATAGAATGAGGAAGGGTGTTCAATCCTGGCATTTAGGATTCTCCAGACAAGCTCAAAGCCAGGTAAAGGCAGATTAAGAGGAAAAAAAAAAACTATGCTAACTATTTGAGTAACATAACACAGAACCGCTCAGCATGAATGCAAACACCTTAAAATAGCAAAGGAAATGTAAAATAAATGCTGATATTCACAGCGACTAATGGCTGGATTTTTAAAGCATTTACTCTAGCTTTTAATTAAATCCTATTAGTTTTTTTAAAATTATTTTTGTAACATTAACATTTTTTTTTTTCTCCTTTTAAAAAAAAACAGAAATGAATTAAAGACTGGAGGAAATATGGCCCTTAGGGCTGCTTCTTACTTCTGTCGTAGATGAATCCGATATGTCAGGCAGCTATAAAGCTGTGCAGCTTCACTCCGGCCAGGCAGCGAATGTTTTCAACATTATCCGACCCTGTGCGATTTCCGGTCGCACCTGCAAGAGAAAAGGCCGTACGACTTTCAAAAAAAGGACGACGCACGTCGCAAGAGTGTGGATGACATCATTCCGAACAGAAATGATGTCGGTCTGAAGTATGAACCAGCCTTTAATCTTTTACCAACTGCAGCCTGCAGCTCTCTTCAGAACTTGGGCTTGTCCCAGCAGAAAAAGAAAACAAATAATTAAGAAAACAAATACGTAGTTGAGAGCCTGTCAGAGGACTATACCCTAATGAGAGCCCCGCTGTGCTTTACAGATCTCTCTTTGTTGGGTTTGAATGCAGGGAGGGAGAAAGCACAAACAAGGGGATGGGATGGGCTGTGTCACTATGGTAAAAGAAACAACATGTGTTACCTCACACTATCGCTTTGAACCTCTGTTCCGTGGTCATTGTCAGGATATCAAATCACAGAGCAGCATAACAATAGATCAATGAATGCTTAACAAAATAAGCCTCAATTAAGTTATGGCGATTCACTGACACATCTCTATTGGTTAAACTTAGAACAAAAAATGGAGTCTCATTAAGTTAATGCAGAAGACATAAAATAACCCTTTAATTTATAAAATATATAGAATTGATTTTCTGCAGCTGCAGTTGCTTGTTACTTCCTATCATCAGCAGTGTTATTTTCCATTTTAAAGAAGTGGATAGACCTTGCCTCTTCAATCAAGATTTCCTTCTTCTGAAATGAGCAGCACACATATTCACGTTTGTTAATGCCATCAGCTGGATCTAAGTTAATACTGCAATAAGGTGCAAACTTACCCTGAGAGCAGAAAGCCAGCACTGATACAGAGGCTGCACTGAGGCACAGCTCCTCCTCAAACACTGTGGCACCAGAAAGGATTCAGTTACCTTAAAGCACACCTGTTGTCTCAGTAGAGCTCTCAAAATCATGTCTAAACTCTTCATTTCATCAATTCCCTTAAATACAACGATGTGGGTAGGAAGACCAGAGTTGCCTTTACTTATATCATCTTACTGTATTTGTATCATTTGGGGTCTGGGATGTGATCTCAGAATCATGTCTAAACTCCATGTCTAAAGTCCATCAGGTACAGCAGTGCCCTCATTAACCTGTCCTACTGCAACACTGCCCCTAGTGGATATAAGAACTACCACGTTTTCTACCACGTATGTATGTATGTATGTATGTATGTATGTATGTATGTATGTATTTATGTATGTATGCATGCATGTATAATTGTTGGAATGTATAAATCGCACATGACTAAAGTACATGTGTCTAGCCTGGTTGTTTAGGATCGTCCAGTTCAGTGTGCAATACAACATACATTTGAACGCTGTTTATATAGACCCTGCGATTAATCCAGCTAAGACTTGGATTGTTGTGTTTTCTGTAACTCACTTGTGATATGCATCCTATTATATGTATTCCCATTGATTGGGTGATATTAATCCAGGTATCTTAATGAGGATATATGTATGGATTATACTGGTCCGAGTACAATTAGTTTTCAATACATTGAACACTGACATTTGTGGTCCTTTTGCACAGGTTTAGTATTATCCTAATTAAGTGGACGGTTTTAATATATGAGGATGGTCTGGAACTGCCTGACACGTTTGTACTTTTTCACTCCTGCCCTGTTTGTCTAGCACCTTTGGCCTGTACTTTTGTATAAAATACATGACTTATCCCATTTCATAGTGTGTAAGAAAACTCATTTATTTCTGCCGTTCACAAGGGCAAGCTAAATGTACCCACACAGACACACACACACACACAAGGAGACAGCTGTCACCATTCAGCGCTGTGTGGACAGTCCTCAAACAGACACAGCCTCGCTGTTATTTCATTTGACACTTTGCAGCTCGGCTCACAAAAAAAAAAAAAAAGTTAAACACAAAACGCCTCAGAAACTGCTTATTAATGTATCTGGTCCAGAGTTCATTTCAGGATACAGTGTATTGTCCGTGTAACCGAGCCCGTGCTAGCTGTGAGAATCAGCTTGAGTAAATAACCCTGAATGTACACAGCGGATAGGCGGTAACTGTCTGGCAACCCAACAGACGCAGCGTCTGTCACAACGCACCACATTCTTAATTCCATTTTCTCTCACTTTGAGAATATCTAGTAAAGGGTCATATTAGATTCTAGAAATACAATGACAGATTTGTGCTCGCAGTTGCGTACTGGTGTGTAATAGTTTCAAACGCAGGTTATTAGGTGAACTGCTTTCTTTAAAGTAAAAGCCTTTTTTTTATTTTAGAATTTGAAACTGCAATAATTCTGCTGTTTACTGCTGGCCTAACCTCAGGGAATTTGATATCAACTTCATTATTTTGCTGGAGCCCGTTATTTAACAAAAATAAATAGAACTATCCAGTGCAGACCTTGCTTCTGCAGACTCCAGGTTTCTTATGGTACAGAGTACATACTGCCATTTGGAACTAATCAAGAGGGATTTATTTTTTATATAACTGCGAACACAGCACTACAGGGGTTATAAAGTATAAATCTGTATGCAAATTTAGACTAATGTGATTGTTGCTGTCTTCGGCAAATCCAGCATTGTGATTTTCTGCAGTGAATACAGCATTGTGATTTTCTGCAGTGAGTTTTTTTTTTAAAGAGAAAACATTATATATTTGATCCAGTAAATATCTTGTAATTAAAATGAAGATACCGTTAGTTCAATATTACAACTGAAAAAATGTTACTGATTCACAGCCAGGTGATCTTAAAACCACCAATAAATACTAAATACTATACCACATAACTGACCAACCAAACGCATTCAATGTAAGCTCTCTTCTTAAGTATAAGAATCGTGATTTCCTCATGAAGTGATTTTTTGAAACACAGTATTTAAAGCAGTTGCTAAATGCCACAACAGGATATTTAAAATAATTTAGAGTCTAAACCACTGTAAACACACGTTGTACATTAAAACAAATGAAAATACAAAAGAAGTTGATATTGTTACAGAAAAGACGTTGTATCTTTAACGATGAGAGATCCAAATGAGTTATAATGTGCTTTTATTAGAACAAGGCTCCCTTGAGAAAGGAGGGGGGGGAGGGCCTGGCAGACAGCCAAATATGGGGGGCTTAACAGGAGAGACAGAAAGCGGGAGAGGGCGAGAGAGCTAGAGAAGAGCGAGGGAGAGAGAGAAAGAAAGAGAAGAGAGTATCCCCCATCACGTGCATTCTTTTATCAGGCACATCTTCGTATATCAATTGAGAAAATGTGAATTATTAGCATAGAAAAGTAATGGGAAAAGTGTTTTCCGTCATTCGGGAAGGATCTTACAGACGCACAAGACAGACATACACGTATTCAGAAATAATGTACTTACTCGTTCTTGCTTCAGGTTTCTGCTGTGGCGTTCAAGCTCCCCCCTGACAAAGGAAAAAGATTTTTAAAAAAAGAGCTCAGCGCACACACACACACACACACACACACACACACACACACACATCTGTGAACGGGTGAGCAGGAAAGACGTACAGCTAAGAGTTTACAATGCAGCCGAGCCCTTGTGTGAATTTATTACAGTACACAATACACAGCTTATTAAAGTCATGATTAATACAGGAAAAATATTCACGCACCCTTTTTTCATGCTTTAATTTACCTAGCCCCAAATCAACTGACATACACTCTCTTAAAACATCTATTTTGAGTCTGCACACAACCTCTCCCCTCAGCTGTAGATACATACCCATGGATTAGTTACGGTGAGTCAGGAAGATTGTGCAATGGTTTTTATAGCAAGTGTCTTTTTAAGCACCCGTTTCCCAGTGTGAAGGGGACACTGCAGCTCTTGTAAGAGATTTTCCCAGGCTGTGTGTTGGAGTCTGCATTTCACGCTAGGATTGGCAACGCCGAACGCCTTCAGAAAGCAATGCCCAGATCAGCTGCTGTTTTTTTTTTTTTTTTTCAGGTTACACAAGAGTATAGCTTTGAGAAGAAAAATAACACGCACACCAAAAGCATAGGAAATAGACTGTCTATATATTCACTTCATTAGAAAAAAAAAATAGAATTTCAATGTTTTATTGTATTTTTGTAATGTATTGTATTTTGTATTTCACACGTTAATGTCTCACTCAATTTATACTGTCATCTATTTTTTTAAGTAGTTTAAAATGATATATATTTTTAAATACTTCCTTTTTTAATAGCTGTATTAATAATATTGCCACGTATACAGCAGTTAAAAAGTTTGCAAACAGACGCCATTAAAATATAATTTATTTGTATACTTAATTGACTAAAGCTGCAGACAGTGGTAGTTATAACATAATTGCCTAAATAGTTTAGTTTAATGCAATTCACTGCGAGATAAAAACTCCATCTGGAGTGCTGAGTTGCTAGTGGTTTGTTCTTTGTAAAAACAAAAGGAAAATCCTCTCAAACATAGTCCAGGCATGAAAATAACAGACAGTGTCAACAATACTCTCATTAAAAAGGAACTTGTAATAGCTCTCAGCATTGCTCTTACTATAATCTTACATTGTTTCCACTGTATTCGGTCCTCATGGTTAATTATATCTTATGTGTATTCATCCCCTTTCAGTTTGAGCAACTGCTAAAACAAAATCAAAGCCCAGATTTAAAGTATAACTATTGTACATATATGTATAGTGTGAGTTTACTGCAATAAATATTATTTTTATTGCACAACAAATAATAAAGATAACATGAAACACTTAATATAGTTTTATACAGAGTGGAGCTTTATTTCTGTATTATAATTTACATGATTTGTGCATATAAAATAGAAAATAGCTTGACTAAATATGATTAGGCAATCCTGTTGAAGGATGAAAACGCACGAGCCATCGAGCTGCAGGAAAAATGCCCCATTTTACAATCACGGATATCATCCATGAACCTGAAGGGCGCGTGGATCTGAACTTTTCATTTTATTTAGTGTATTATCTGCTCAGGCAGAGCTGTCTTAAAATAGAATTATCATTCTGGCAGATGTGAAGATAATCTCTGAACTACATTCTGAGATATATAAAAAAAAAACACAATCTTTTTATGTAGCTTTTTTTTTTTTCTGTGTCCCACACATTTTCAAAACCACATTTCTGTTGCAAGCAATTACTATGAATTGATTTAATAAAATGTAACACAGAACAGCAGTCGTTAAAGCAGAGTATATGAATTTCCTAATTCTACTTTGAATAAATAATTTTAAAAAACACACACAGGGCAGAATCAGAACAATCCATATACACAAAAATAAATAAACATTTCTTTCCATCTGAAAATGTGTTTCCATAACGTAAAAGGTCATAGTATTAAAATGGCTGTTTTTTGTGCTCCAAATGGGCCATTACAGTTTAGTTCGCTAATTTATTTTCTAATTCTTTTTAATTCTCCTAGGGGGGGAAAAATGGTGCTGCTCAGCGCTCCCGGTTTATTCAAACAAAAGGACGAGGCTTCTAAAGAGTCAAGAGAAAATGAAAAATGGAACAGCACACACAATATACATGTACAGCACTCAGTGCCACTGTTGTGTCTAGCATCTCTCTCACATCATACTCCCTCATTCTCCTGCCCCCCAGCCCCCCCAGCCCCCCCGCCCTCGTCTTTCTCAGCCTAAGGGGATAAAATGAACCGCATATGATTAGTTAAATGGCTAAATCTAATTACATTACCATCTTAATAACCCATTAGTTTTACAATAATGACACCGGCGATTGGGTGAACAAAGAACCGCTCATAATTTGACAGAACTCTGAAAAGCAAACCAATTTTGATTGGGTACAGATATTCCTCTGCCTCTCTCTCTCTCTCTCTTTCTCTCTCTCCCTCGACTATTCAGCAATTCTTTCTCCAACCTTGGAACCAGGCAGCTTCGAAAGATCTTTTTTTTCTCTAGAGCTCTCTTTTTTCCTTTATTTATATTAAACGTGCTGGCTCCTGTCTTCATTAGAATTTATTCGCGAAGAATGCGTTGGCACGGTGCCAAATGTAAGTTTTCTGGGTCCTTGACTCCAGGGCAATTCACAGCAAACGCGCAAGCTGTGAAAAGGCTTTTGTTTAATACTTTCCATGCAAATTTGTGCAGTACGCTATTCACAGGCGCTTGCAAAGGCGGGTATGCAAAAAAGACAAAAAGTCAAAAAGTTAACGCTTTCAAAAATTCGCCGGGTTTTATAATAGATATTTTCTTGTTCTGGAAAAGAAGATGTCCGTTGTGGGAAATATATTCCTCTGCAAAGCCATGCAACCAGGGCTGAAGCTGCATTGCGGTGCCCGAAAAAAAAAAAAAAACACTGCCTTTGTTTTGTTTTAGTTTTTTCGTTTGGTTTCTGGTTTAGTATTTTTTTTTTTTTGTTGGGTTTTGTTTTCGCCAGCCTGTCGCCAATATTCGATTTCATGGATTTTGGAATTCAAATAAAGAAGAAAAAAAAAGGAATACTTACAGCGAGGTCTGTTTTTGTGACAAAATGACATGGCGCGACCAGAGTGCAATTAACAGTGCAAATTAAAAATAGGAGGCCCGTCTGGTCTCCTCTTCTGACTCAGTATACAGTGCTACTCTACCAAGCAACTTAGAAAACTATACAGACCTATTGTCCTGGACAATTCACGCTCGCTTTTTTTCACCCCCTCCAAGAATAAATAACTTACTTGTACCTGTGATGCATCTGCTGAACCAGCCAATCGGAATGAGATCTGAGCTCCTGTCTTTCCTCTCACAGAGTACTATCTAGTCTCACTTGCTTTTCCCTATACCTGGGAAACACATCTGTATCCTTGCTTTAACTTGCTTCTTCTTCTTCTTCTTCTTCTTCTTCTTCTTCTTCTTCTTCTTCTTCTTCTTCTTCTTCTAAAATTAGTTATTTCTCTGCTGGTGACATACTTTCTTTAACCTTTAATCACTGTAGCTTTATTTCATCATCAGATAGCATGCTGCTGTAACCCTATCCACACTCTTAAATACATGAGCTCTCGTTTTTTTTATTTCAATGATGCTTTAATCATTGATATTAACAACAGCCTGATATTGCTTATAACACCATTTATTGCACATGTATAGATCCCTTATTGATTGTTTATTACTGATCCATAACGTAAAGTGTAATTTTAATGATGGGATTTAGATCCACTCTCGTTTAGGTTCATTGTGTCGACCCCAGTATTATTTGCTTGCTATTTCATGTCATATACTTGTTACGTTTTCACGTTTTTATTGTAGAGCTGCAAATACTAGATGGATATCATTCAAATATATTGTTATAGGGCTTACCATGCAAAGGGTGAGTGATGCAGTCAGACAGGTGTCGAGCTCCTGGGTGTAAAGAGACACACCGACTATCCTTCTTCTCTCCTGCGCTGTTGTGGTGGAGGGAACATGATTAACATGCCTAATGCCTGAGAAAAACACAGGTTAAAAAAAAAACTGGCACTCTAAATGAAAGTAAATATATAGCTCTGAACTTGCGGGGTGACAATCCGCTTGCATGTTCTAGCACCCTGAACTAGATGGTAACAATATATAGTTTAGTAGGAATAACTAAACCGTGTCGCTGATCTTAATGTGATTGTCATCTGATGCAATGCCATTTCTAAAAGCTGTAGCAGATCAATGGCAAGATCTTTAGTATAAAATGAACCAAATAGAACTCTACAAACTGCCACCATTCCATGCACACTTCAATGCAGCCGCACATCAAGAGCATGAATCATTTGACTGGTTAGTTGTTCTGAATGAAGGTTGCACCTGTTCTGCACTCGGCCATGTCAGGGCTATGCGCACTCATGCGTACCTATTTTGGAAGAATTTCCACTCATGTTTTATATTTAATGAAACTTGTTTTTGTTTATTAACAGCTGGGTACTATTCTCCCAGGTCAGCTGATATTACTCAATAATGGAACAGCAAATAAAGCATGGGTGAGAGACGGCACTCATTAATGGCACCTGTTCTAAAACCACAGCTCACTGACGAAACTCTTCACAAGCCCTGCCTTTAAAAACTCTTTCACTGAACTACAAGCAAACAGGGGCATTTCAGACAAACAGAGGTACATAAATACATTTCAAAAGTTGTACAATCATAGTGATGATGGCATTTCTGTGGCATGTTATGAGGTAATAACAGAACACCTGAGTCTCAATTGTGTAATGACTTGGGTCGGTACAATTGCCAGGGGCAGGTTCTCCTCACACTGGGTTCTGGGTGTGTATAAAGGAAAGTGGCTCGGTTCTGGTATCAGAGGCTGCTTGATGACCTTCAGTTTAAGAAACTCAGCTACAGTCGTGTAGCACTGACACGAGCCAGTGAGCTGGAAGAAATTCACACTTCCTCATTTACATACAAACCATGGAATGCAGCAATCACAGAAAGGGTCACAAGCAAGCCAGTCTTCTGCTCTGTATCAGCTAACCGTGATTCACTGTCTTAACTCACACTCTGCTGTCATGTTTCTTGTGAAATGCAGCTACTTAAAGAATGAGATACAGCTCTCCGAACTTGCAGTTATTCAGAATAAAAAGAAGAATTCTTTATCCCTCGATATGGGCTTTATTTATATTACGTTAAAAAAAAAAACAAATGTTGCTTGACCCCATTTACGAGCAAGGGGGGGGAAAAAAAACAATGGGAGATGACATATTTCATCATGTTATTTTTTGTTTCAAGTTTCAGTTATTTCCGGCTGATCTAAGTTTGCTTCGAGGGAGAACGTGTCACGTGATCTTTTTTGTAAAGTGACTCAAGTGAAACGCAACAAGTTCACATCCTGTGTTACAAGTAACAGGACTCCACCTTCATCTTGTACTTGCGTTCTATAGAACGCTTCCCAGTGTTCCACAATGCCTTACAGGTGGCGGGTTTCCAAAGAGTCAGTTATCAACGTGACAGTACACTCCCAGGCAGGAAGTTGTATTCCTACACAAACCAAGCCTTGCAATCTAGTCTACTGCCTCGCTGCCCAGACGCATGACTGTAAACACTACTGGCGACATACTAGTGGTAGCACCAAATACTTGAATATAAAAATGACAGTCGACCTCTGCTAGTCCACTAACCGGATGTCACTTAGTCTTTATTTTGTTTTACACTAAGCTAAAAATCAGATCACAACTTTTAATGTTTAATATAAAAGCAGTTATCGTAGTATATTTTGTGTGTTTAAAGTTCTCCCTAGTCGGGAACTCACAATGTTAGTAAACTAGCTGTTTGAATAAACGAGTAGCAATTGTGAAGCGTGTGGTTTCAGCCGGAGTGCGTTTGTGACTCCATTAACATATAAATTACATTTTAACAGTCCTTCTGCCCTCTTTATATCGAGCGAGCACAGGCACTGAAAGGGTTAAAAAACTAAATCTGCTCACAGATGGAAGCCTTTCAGACATGCAAACAAGGCAAGCTGTAACCCTACATTTGAAATAATCTCTGCTCACGCAATCAGGCGATTTTTTTTTCTTCTCTGTTTTCATTAACGTAGATGCCTTGAAAAGACGAGCCTACATGTCAAATTTAATTTGCACAACATTCTTCATCTGTTGGGTCCTTTCACATGCCATGAAAGGGTGAGCAGCGTGCTTGTGTTTATGTTGTGCTGTACAGCGGCGTTTCAAATAAAGGCTGCCTTTCTCTGCATGCATTCTTCAGCAATCGAAGAGCTACAGAAATATCTTTATTATTACTTCATGCCCGTTCTGTCCACTTTAATCTCATCTGCAGGGCGTTGTTCATCGACTTGCTTCAATCTATCCTAAGAGAAGCCGTGCACTTAGCTCTTTTGTACAGCACAGTGATACGTGTTAACCCCATTTTTTTATTAATACATTGTTTTAAAAAAAAAAAATTCTAAGCAGTTTTAAAATACAAACAGCAAAGCGATACAAAGCAGTGCTTTCACAAATCGTGTAACAGACATTATCAAGTGCTTTATTTTTATTTTATTTTTTTAAAGTGACGACTAAGTGACCGGTTTTACCTCAACTATTCGACTGTGTCAAAATGGTAGTGATTCTACCTCTGCTTCCAAAATCTAATAAACTGCATTTATTTTTAATGGAAAACTGTTTCAGTATATTTATGTATTTACAGTGTAAGCTTTGTTCTGTACTGCCGCATATCTTCTCAGATAGATATAAGGTTACCTAAAATGAATCATTTTCAACAGATTGCAAACAGTTATACAAATGAATCATTTTTAAAGCAATTCATCTTGCCCCTATTCTCTTGTATTAGGTGCTCTGTTGTGAGGTATGGTCACATATTCTTTAAACGATGGGACACTTTGGGTTTCCCTCAAGAGAAGCATAGCACTGACTGTTGTGAATGGAATGGAATATCTGAATGGAATATCTTTGACGTACAAACCTAAAAGACGATATTCCATTTTTATATTATTTCATATTAATTTGGAAGATGTGTTTTCTGCTTGTTGATTTACATCGAACGTACAATTTTATTTTTAACCCTAGTTTGGGGGTTTTGTATTTTTTAGTTTGTATTATTTCATTTGAATAGATTCTATTGTTATGCTTTCACAGACTTTAGCGATTGTTTTTACGACGTACTTCCTGATTCAGAATAATGAAAAGCAGAAATCAATGCTATACATTTTGCACCTGGGGGAATGTCCCTGATAGTCCTATTGAACACGTCAGGTTCCTCTACCTCAGAATCCAAGCATCTCAATAGCCCTCAAGCCTCCAGCAGTACAGTGGAGTAACATGTGCTTGCGCGCCATCTAGCAGCAGGAAGCAGAATCTCGGGGACACACTGATTGTGAACACCCTGACCTCCGGTACAGCAGATGACAAAGGTCACAGGAGGAGAGCGACCAGGAGGACTTCCCCACTCCAGCCAGCGACAGGCTTGCCTGCAAGGTTAAGGGTTATGGGAAAACGAACGGACAAAAGAGGAAGTGTTGCACTGAAGGCAGGGCTGCCAGCTAGAGAAGAAAAGCCTTGATCAAGAGAGTGAAGGCAAAGGTTAGCTACAGCAAACGACTGCATAAAAAGCAATGAAGAGACTTTAATACAAGTTAGTGATGTCATACCCTCTTAAGAAGTTCTATTAGGACCAACCAAGCATGAAACATATCTTTGATACGCATTTGATTTAAGCAATATAGACCAGTACATGAACATTGGATGATTGCTCATACTGTGGGTAGGAAACCTTCAACAGAAGTGTTCCTAATCTACTGAAGATTCCTAATTAAAAACCCTGTGTTAATAGATATCAATGGGCATGATCTGCCATTTCCATTGTTGACAAATCAAGAAAAAAATATTTTGAAGGTGTGATACACAAAAGAAAAATCCCAGGGCACTTTCAGTGGCGCTCCGGGTGGAGTGCAGGATGCGCCCTACAGCCTGGAGATCGCAGGTTAAAATCCAGGCTATGTCATTGCCGACCGTGATCGGGGGTTCTTAGGGGGCGACGCACAATTGTCCAAGCGCTGCCCGGGTAGTGAGGGCTTAGGTCGGCAGGGCAATACATGGTTCACTGCGCACCAGCGACCCCTGTGGCCAAAAGGGCACCGGCGGGTCTGCAGTGGAGCCATCAGATCTGTGTTGTCCTCCGGCACTACAGGTCTGGTGGCTTCGCTGTGGATCCGCAGTGTGGAAAATGACAGATTGGCAGGAACACGTTTCGGAGGACGCGTGTTTCAGCCTCGTTTCCCGAGGCGCCAGGGGGTTGCAGCAGTGAACCGGGATAAAAATAATAATTGGGCATTCCAAATTGGGGAGAAAACCGGGGTAAAAAAAAAATGGCACAGTAAACTGCACACGAAAATAAGCAAAGCGTGCATGATATCAAAAACCTACAATGTTACGTAATGCTGTAAAGCAATTATATAACCATGTGTAATTGAGAAATCAAGCCTATAGAAGTATGAACAGGAAAGCATGAATTGTGAGTTGCAGTGGAGTGCAGTGTTCAGTTCATTTGTTTTTAGCTCAAATATTCCGCTCATCTTGAGACAGAAGCATCTCTAAACGAGACCTAGAACAGCACAATTAATTCTGCATGACTTCCTTTAAGCTCTAAATATAATCGGAATAGCTAGTGGGGTCAAAGCTCTGCACACTGTCCTTCTTGCTGCTAAAATGAAAGCTGAGGGAGATACAAGCATTTTTTTAATGTATTAAGACATGCACAGACCTTAAGTTGACCAGCTTCTCAATGAAGGTTAGTGATCTTTTTTTGAGACAAGAAAAATCAGTGGTATTAGAAATGCTAGGTGTGATGCCTAACACAGTTTTAAAAATGAATACATTGATAAAGATTATTACTACAGAAGCCTGTGTTCAAAATATCTCAATAAAGCTGTCCCAATACTGCCTACCTGGGTACTGTAAAAATATAAAAATGCACGGAGATCGCAGGGGATGTAGATGGGTAGGTGGTAAGAGCTAGACAGAAAAAAAAAACTAATATTTTAAATCAGGCTGTCAATGATTCCTCATAAAAATGTAAGACACTGTGCCTGTTCTCTCCCCTGTGCACCTGTATAGCAAGGGAATCAATTCAGTTCTGCAGTCAGCCACACATAAAGCAACACTAGCCATTGATCTGAGCCAGTGACAGGCGACCCCTGACCCAGACAGCCTGACCTCTGACATCAAGTCTGGCTCTGGCAGCTGTGGCCTGGAATTCATATTAACCAAGGACCCAGACTGAAGTTAAGAGGGATCACACTGTCCTTAATAGAGGCTGCAATCCCTCAGGGAAATGAATGGGGCCATTGTGAAGGTTAAAGGTAATTATGATGAAGCCAAGCCCCAATGCCCAGTCAAGTCTATTACAGTATACAATATACACTCTCTTAAATACTCCAGTAACAAAAAAACAAAACATACAGCATGATTATATTATACTATAGTATATAATATTATATAGTGGATATTATATAGTGGAAGCACAGTAACACACTCAATAAAGAAATGGATAAGCATGAAAGGCAATAACAGAAGACTTAAAAGAAACAGCCAGTTTTAAGAATGATAGAATACAGAAAATAACATAGGGGTCAAAAATATTATCATCACACCTAGTATATGCTATGGAATACCCTATTACACAGAGCAAGGGGTATGGAGATCACATGTGTACATGCTTCCTTTGCACATTTAGCCGTTTCACTAAAGGTTTAAACTAAACGCACTGCATTTGTTCAGTAGGTTATTCGTTAGCTTCTTTGTTAATTAACTCCAGTAGGCTACATTGCTTACTAAAAACACAGCCCTGTTTAATAACACAATTCCTGAACCTTTTCGTGGTGATAGTTGTTGTTTCTTTGTAAATCTGTCACACTCGGTGTAAAAAATACAGTTGCGTTCACTGCTGTTCATTTACATGTGTTAGAAAAATGCATTTCCATAGAGACAAATAAACCAGGTTACAAATGCCTTCCATGCAGTAGAACTCCTCATAGTGGGTTAACATGCATTTCTACAGAGATAAATAAACCCGGTGACAGCTGAGGTCGCATTGCATATATGTACACGGCACTGTATAAACCCATGACATTTGCTTGGATAATCTGGTTTTAATGAATATCATCGAGTGGCAGCTGTATTAAGCAAAATCACTTGGCAGCAGCTTGCTTTTCAAGGCTAGCATTGTACATTTGCACCTTAGCGATTGTCTGCTCCTTCTAAAAAGGTGTCTGTACTGTCATTTCCATCTGCGATGCCAAAAGCCCCAAGACATCCAGAACAAGTGACACAGAAGGTCCTGCATTTATGCTGTCTTTGCAGGTGCCTGCACTAAAAGCAAACCTGAGAGTGTGACACACCCTCCACACCACGTGCTCTGCTTGCTCTTGAAAGACGGTAGCCATCCAGAGCTTCTTCAGCTGTCCAGACAGATCATCAAAAAAACATCCTGCCGGTATCGTTCATTTCAAATCAAACACATTGAAGTGACAGCCTGGGACCCCAGAGCAGTCAATACAAAACTGTCAGATTACACATGTTAAAAACTAGAAAATAGTTTTTAAATGCGCTTTACTTTCTCTTATCTGCCCCCTATTTTACTGCATTTAATCCTGTACTTTAGAGTACTGTAATCTGTCATAAGTGTTATTTAATCTGTAGTATTTTGTATTTAATTGTATCCTGATGTAAGTATCACTGACACTGTTATCTGCTCCGTTATTGAATCGTATTTTGTCATACTTGTACTTCTAGAACCGAAGTCATTGTATTTTATCTTGCTCTTAATTGTATTAATACTTGTACTCTGATTCTTGAAATGTATTTTTGTTTACGACTGTAAGTCGCCCTGGATAAGCGCGTCTGCTAATAAATAAATAAATAAATAAATAAATATAATAATAATAATAATAATAATAATAATAATAATAATAATAATAATAATAATGTCAAACACACTGCTGTTACACTGAACTGACTTCAGAAGCAGACTAACAAGCAAATATAAGATGACTGTATCCTGGATCACACATAAGCAGAAGTATCCAACACAGAGGGAATTATCTGCATTTTTAAAAGTGGGCTGAAGTTATCAGGCATCCTCTTATTCTACCACCAAACCAATCACCTCCTTACACCACGGAGCTCTACAGCGGTTGTAAGTGAGCTACCGCCCCCTGGAGGACACGGTCAGTACTGCATGTGTCTGAATGAATGACTTGTTTTAACCAGTTTTTCTACCTTATTGGAATTGGAAATCAATGCGTTCCAGCTGTCGAGCCAAGCGGACGTTTCCAACTACTGAACCCTGGAGGCAATCTCCAACCTGACCAGCCGGGGGCACCAAAGCGCAAGGAGGTGAGCAATCACAAAATGATTTCCATTATTAGAGCGGTGGGTGCAAATGCCAATATCAGAAAACACAGCGCCAGCGCCGCCTGACTCTACCTTCACTCCAAGTGGCAATGCTTTAATCAGACAAGCCATCAGGAATCTGTGCAGTACATTCCCATAAGAGGTCTGTTATTGAGTTAATGTGATTTTTAATAAAAACTGGAGAGAATCTCATCAGATTGATTGTCACAAAAAAAAAAATGAAGCATGTAGAAGTTTGCACAGGGAGACTTCAGTATGTACCTGATGCTGATATCCAGTTTCATTCCAGGAAGCATGTTGTTCTGTCTTCTAAATAACTAGCACAGCTCATGATGTTTGTTAGAGAGAATAAAAAAAGCAGCCATATTGTAAACTGAACTGCATATACTTACCAGCACTGGCAGCTTCAAAGACATGCTTTTGTTTTAGTGTTATAATCAATATAATCAACCCCAAAACCTGAGAAAGAAGAAAAAAAATCAATATATTTTAATTAAAAACTTCTGCCTGCATAGGCATAACCTACTCTGAGCTTAATTGGTATACTTGTTTATCATTATAAAAAACGATTTAAGAAATACAGATCAAAACAAAAGATGAATAGTTTAAAAGTCAACCAAATAATAATAATAATAATAATAATAATAATAATAATAATAATAATAATAATAATAATAATAATAATAATAATAATAACAAACGCATTTAAACATATTTATTTTGTATTTATTGGTAGACAGATGTTAAACGATTGAGATTAATGTACCTTTGCATGCCCGGTTGCGCTGTTTTAGTTCCAAAAACTTACAACTGTTCTAAACTAGGCACGTGCATTTTGGGTGAATTCCATCTCGTTTTCTTGCCCAAATCTCAGTGTTGCCAGTTCATAAAAATAAAATAAAAAGCTTTTGGACCGAAACCAGATTTCTATTTTTACAACATTGATATAAAACGATGGGAAAGGGAGGGATAATTCCCTATTAGTATAAAATACTGTGATTGGTTGTAAAAAAATGTGCTTACTTTGGTGATTACTAATTTACTGGTGTTTGAGGAGAACATACGCATTTAATAAAACATGAATAGACATAAAAAATAAAACCTGAAAAATGTATTTATTGTTAAGATTATGTTACATGCGGTTGTAGCATCAGTAAGTGCATTAGTATTGCAATAAAACTAGACATCAAAAATAAAACCTGAAAAATTCTTAACTGATTTATTTACTGATAAGATTGAGTTACATGCGGTTGTAGCATCAGTAAGTGCATTAGTATTGCAATAAAACTACCCATATTTCGATTGTTTTTAAATGTAGTAATGATTACCACGCCATTACACTCTTCAGCAAACTACGCAGAAGCTGGTATTCGTTAAAGGCTCTGCACAACCGGATTATGAAAGTTGAAAAATCGAAAAAAAAAATTAAAAATAAAATCGGGAAAACGTAATGATTTTGAAAGACTGAAAATGTCAGCCAAACATACGTTTATATTCAAATCTAGCAAGCTTGCTAAGAATTTCATTTGAAATACAGTAGTTTTAAAAACCTTTAGAAAGCCTAAGGTTTCTGCAACTAGAGGTTGTCAATACTCTGAATTCACCTTTGAAAGCCTCTTCAGCCTCCCAAGCTGGTGAGTATTACTGCACACCTGGGGGAGCCATTGCGAACACCTCCTTCTCTGAAGCGCTTTCAAACTCTAAAGCGGAACCGTGTATGTCTTGCGAGTGCGGTTTCCTGGGCTGCTTCGCAACATTGTATATTTTCTCCTGCGGTTTTGTAAATTGGCACGTGATATTTCATCTGCCATATTTATAAAGGGAGGGCTTGGGAGGATTTGAATTCATTGTGAACTTGAAAGGATTTTAAATCATTAAATAAAATCCATAGTTACCTTAAAAAAAATAAAAAAAATAAACTTTGTTATATTCTTACCTGACATACAAAGACTGGTCTGTAAAGCTATTAATACCCTATTGACATGATCATAACAATCTGGAAACATGAATTGTGAATGGCAATCCTGTGATTTAACTATGCATTCTTCAGTGAGGAGAGCTTATAGAATAATATCAGTCTGTTTTTACTGGAGAAGGAAACAAAAAACAGACTCAACATGCATATGAAATATGAGCTCAAACGGCAGTCTAATGATACACAGCATGGCATAGCTATTGACTGTTTCTTAACATGGAACTAAACTTCAGCCCATGGTTAATTGCATATTCATGAAGTACATATTTATGACACTCAAAATAAAGCGTTACCATAACCTCCATAGTGAATATCTTATTTTGGGCTGGCACTTGTACAATTCCCATCGTCTTAGGTGTCCTATAGTAAACGAGGAGTCTCCCAAGGTCATGGTGCTCTCTGTGTGTGTTTCTGCTTCAGCCGTGTAGGCTTATCAGTTAACTGGTTCACATTGCCACTGCCCCCTGAGGACCTCTGCCCTCCCAGTCACCTCGAAACGCTGCCCTTCACAGCCTTTGATATGGAGACGCTTCCCGCCCCCAGCACGAGTCTGACAGCCCTGCTGGGTCCTGAACTCACAATGCTCCACTGTAGAGAGGTTGCTGCATTTCAGCATTTTAGCAATTGAGTGCACTGAACCGCAATACTGTCTCAGCCTTGCAGATCAGTAGTATGCTATATACTGTAGAACAACCGTGCATTTTAAAGATAGGCTCCCTGTGTAACCAAATACTGTGTTCACTTCGGTGCCTACATTACAGGAAGGACTCCAAGCAACCAGACCAACCCCAGGGTTTGCAAGAATGAGCTCTGAAGACAGGCTGAGGGGACTCTTTAAACTAGAACAGAATAAGTGGGGATTGAAGTCTTTCACGGGTTAAAAGGAGCTGACAAAGGTAACCCTAAGCAATACTTTAAGCACAGCTCAGGGCCAGAGGACACAGTGGGGAGAGACAGACATTGGACAGAGGGAAGGAGACATTTTCTTACACAGAGAGTGATGAGGGTATGGAATGGGTTACACTGGTCACATGGTCACATTGTCACACTGTTCACATGGTCACATGGTCACATTGTTCACATGGTCACATTGTCACACTGTTCACATGGTCACATGGTCACATTGTCACACTGTTCACATGGTCACATGGTCACATTGTCACACTGTTCACATGGTCACATGGTCACATTGTCACACTGTTCACATGGTCACATGGTCACATTGTCACACCGTTCACATGGTCACATGGTCACATTGTCACACTGTTCACATGGTCACATGGTCACATTGTCACACTGTTCACATGGTCACATGGTCACATTGTCACACTGTTCACATGGTCACATGGTCACATTGTCACACCGTTCACATGGTCACATGGTCACATTGTCACACTGTTCACATGGTCACATGGTCACATTGTTCCCACTGACTCATTGGGATCTTTTAAGCCTCTACGTGACAAAGTTTGAGACCAGCTAGGAAACGGACGAGCACTGATGGGCCAAATGTGCTCCTGGATGTAAAACCCAGTTCATCGTTACACTCTGATGCGTGAGATGTACTCCGAGGTTAGACGTCACTCTGGGAGCTCTACTGAGGCCAAAAGGGGACTTTAATGATGATTGAAATAGTTTGAAAGCTTGCTTGTTTTACAGAAGGTTGTTTGTTTTAAAGCATGGTTTCCTCTTAGACAATGTTTATAAAGACTCCTTAAAGCTGTGAATAGAGTCCGGTATTTCATATACCTTTACAAGCTGCTTTTAAACCTGGCCGTTTCTATCTTTAGTTGTCTGATCCCTTCACTCAAATTTGATTGGACTGGATGCTTTTGGTGCATCGGCTCAACATCACATGCATTGGAGTGGCTGCACTAGTGAATAAAAGTCATTCTTGTTCAAAGGTCTTGTTGCATGACATTTCTCATGGTAAAAATGTGCACTTTCTGCATCAGTGAGCGATGAATCACAAGCATTGGCCACCTAAATATTTTATCAGAAATCAATAACATATGTGGTTATTGATCTGGTTGTGTTATTAGTGAGTGTTAATCTCAGCTATCACAACCAGAAGTACATAATAACTAATGACAGACCGCTGAAGAATAACTGATCGAGCTGTTTCATACAAATTCTGGACCCAGCGTTGAGCCTCTTTTATTTATGATTTTATTGTTGTAAATTTACAAAAATAAATAAACAAGCTGCTTTTTTTTATAATATCTTGGATAATGTGTGGGTACATCGTTTTTAATAAGGACTCCCTTGTGCAGTATACTGTCCCTTTGCAGCTAGAGATTACTATAGTTTAACTATGGTGTTTCGAATGCATTTTCATAAGTCTCTGTGAATCACATCACCTGGGCTTAACAAAGCTTTCATTCCCTTAACTAGGATTTTACCGTGGCTCCAGTACATTTCTATATGGGGTAGCAATACTCCATAAAATAAAACAGAAATGAAATGAGAGGCTAACTGTAAAGATTGCATGTTGGTTTCTCAATCAGGTAAAATATCGCATCTGTCAGCCTTTTCCATCCCTCGCTTTCCCTAAAGAGTAAGCTGAGAAGCGGGTTCAGACTTTCCTTAAGTTCAGCTTTATAGAGGTGCTATGTTTGTTCATTTATAATAAGATACTTCTAAATGACAGAAAAAGTTAATTACACGTTATAAAGTTAGGACTGAACGCTGGCATCTGCTGTTTTGAAGTACCTCAATAACCGTATAAAATCCATATTAAAGTTAATTCAGCTTCAACATTTAATGCAAATAAAGCATTGCCACTAATGAGCCATTTTACATTAAATGACACACTCACTAATACAAACAGGATAAACAGAGCAGCCTTCTAATGCACTAATACATGCTGATGGGACCTTGAGGGCGCCACAATTAAAATATTTTCTTTTATTAATCACAGCTGTCATTCTTAATTAATAAACTGTATTATTAGGCAACTCAAACACTTATTAGGCAAACGGCACCAACTCCATCAATTACAATAAATAATAATCGGATGCATCATACCTTGTACGTTTCAGCTAATTACACACTGTCCTCAGCGCGCGTCTTCCGCAACTCGCTCCAACTAACGTGCTCTGAAAATTCTCAACCAGCAGTCTAATGTACAACCTCAGCCTTTATACATCTCTGCGCGCCTCAACTTACCATTTTTAAACATCTCTTTTTAAGAGAGACAGAGAAAGAGAGAGAGAGAGGGGGCTGTTGATGCTATGTGATGTATGGGTTTCATTAAACCATTTAGAGATGAGAAGAATTTAAAAAAAAAAAAAGCGCACACACACACATAATTGATTTAAAGCAGAAAACAAATATACTGTCATTGACAAGCATTCTTTCTTTGCCATAGGAAAGGAGAGACAGGGGTCCAAATAGCTCCATCAATTGAGTCCGATTTCATATTGTGAAGAGGCATTGTGATTATGCATCAAGAATTATAGAACTAGACCAGCCTTTCATTCCTGTGTTCTTCTTGATGCTATCAGAAATCAATGGCAGAGCAATTAGCTGGAAAGACAGTTTTTCCACCGTAGCTGGAATTACTGTGCACCAACTGAAGTGACCATGCTTGTGCGTTCAATACTGCCAAACCAAAAAAACATTTTTACGACGGTGGTTTTCTTTCTGATTGCTTGAATCATCCATCTCCCGACTCCAACTTTGCTATCAATTCCGCATCCTTTAGACCGTTCTTAAAAGACGGTTTACCGATGTGGATTTAGTGTCCTGCTGACTTGACCTCATTTGGCAGATAAGCAATGATGATTCAAAGGTATTGACCCAGGCTACTTGAAAAACGTTCTGCCACACGGCAGGATACAGTCTCGTCATCGGAGTGGCGTGTGTGCGTGTGTGTGTGTGTGTGTCTGCAGAGAAAACTGCTTGAGTTGGGAGGATCGGAGACTCCATCACCAATAATTAGCGATCAATCAGAAATTACTTCAAAGCCAGAAAGGACACGCAGAGCGTTATTAGATTGTGAAGATTCACTGTTCTGCGATAATTACTTGCCTTCGCTTCACTTGATGGAAAACAACGCACTCCCATATGACCTCTGTCGTGATAAATCAAGACAACCCGGCGACTGGGAAAGTCAAATACTGAAAGAGTAGCTAAAAAATAAAATGAGAAGTTGACATATGAAGTTCAGGGCACAGGGGCGCTCAGACGCGGCTCATACACATTTGTTTAAAGAACTCGCGTCGTTTTGTCTGCGTCTTCAGTTTTGTTCATACTGCTTGAAGCATGCTGTATTTGGTAGTATGCTAGTTGATGAAAACTCTGTTTCTAAATTCCTTCTACAGAAGATTAAAGAAAACAGATGGTCTGATTAAATAGAGATATCGTTTAAATGGAGGTCAATGGTGAGCTACGTCGTTCAGCAGCGAAGCATTACATACAAGGTCTAAGAAGCTCATAGATTATTCTCTTGTTTTGGGCAAGGCACTCTGGCACAAAATCTAGACGCAGCTTTCCCGTCTCTTTAGTGAATCCTAAATGCCAGGTGCTGGCCAGCCGCCCTCATTTGAATCAAATCATGTGACAATGTGACCTTCGACTGCCTCACCTACTCTATCTCTCTCTAATATGATCAATATGTTGAGTAGGTGAGGCTGGCAGAGTTGAAAGGTCACATTGTCACGTGATTTGAATGAGGAAGGCTGGTGCTTTGTTTCCAGACTCAAAGGCAAATTTAGAGAATAAATGAAAACACAATAAATTAGGAAATATAAAAACAAAAACCACTGACAAGCTACTTCATGTAAAAAAAGTGTAATAGGTGTATTTTACCAAATGTACTTGTCAAACAAACTATATCAATGCATGTTTACAGGTGAATAATTTTCTTAACTTCAATAGTTAAACAAACAAATGACTGCTGTACTAGTTATTTTTTCCTCTATTTCAATAACGGCATGTATTGGTTTTGGATCTCTCTCAGTGTCCTGTGCTTAATAACAAAATATCCTTGACAGATAAACAAGAAACTAGTGTGCTTTGGATTAGACCATTAGACTTCCAAATAATTTAGAACAGAAGTCTTTCTGGAAACTGTTGTTTTTGTCGTATTACTTATCCCCATTAGCGTGACTCGTTCTGAATATACTACATTTAAAAAAATTTAAAAAATCATTGTTTAAGAAAATGAATTGAAGCAGGCTTTATGATATTAACAAACTCAGATGTGTGCCAGTTCCCATCTGTTTAGATTTGGAGGTCACCGTGAGTTCAGTGCTGAGGGATGAAGCAGTCTGGATAGAAATGTAACACTTTGAGAGTCAGACTGGACAGGCTAGCTGGTAAAGCCTGCTTTGTGAAGGAAATTGCTTTAGAAGCAGCGCAGCTAGTGGCTCGTTCCTGGCGCCAAGCACAACATGGTCCTGGCTAGCTGTGCTGAGCTCCTATGCAAATGTAAGTGGCATGGGAAAAGATTATTAAACACAGAACATAAGCAGATTGGTTTTCTTATTGTAGATGTTGAACAGATTAGGAGACTTTCGATATCCTCCTTGTCATCATCAGATTGTCTTAAACCCTGTTTACACGAGATCCCTGCATGTTTCAAAACACCTTCGTGCACCAGGGGCTTTTAAAAGCCGTTCGCATACCGCTCGTCAGCACTAGCACTGTTATCACTCACAGTATTGCTTCTCTTGAAAACTTTTTGGTTCTTGCTTGTGTAACTTATTCAGTTTGGAATATGATATTTGTTGATTCTATGGTTGCATTCAGTTCTCCCCTTCGGCTTGGGGCCTCTGTCACGGCCAATTACTACACTGTAGAGCCTTCATCGTAGGACACTTTTGCTTAATAATATCATGCATTTTATACCAGCAATGTTTTCTAACCAATAAATGAAGATCATACCCATTTCTCTACAATACAGGGATGGGCATTGCGATTGAAAACATTCAAGGTTTTAGTATCATCTTAATTAGTTACCCCTGAGCTTGCTTCATGAATCGCACTGTCAAACTTGTTCTTATTTCCATATCTATAATATTATTCTTACATCCCTCAATAATGAGGATTGTAGATTCCTTTCTGATATTTAGGAATACATCATTTCAACAAAGGGAATATAGTTCAACCATGAAGCCATTTTTTTCCCCCTAAGTTTGAACCTATTCCAAAGGTGAGTACTAAGCCCATGGATTTAACCTTCAAGCATTTGGATATCAAGTTCAGGAGACATTACAGAAAACAATTCTCTTTGTTGGAAGATGAAAGGCAAGGTCATTGCTACAAGCCTGCCTTGGAATTCAAAACAAGCAGGTGAATTAGCCTAAACAGAGCCCCCATGGCACAAGAGGTCTGTTTGATGCAATATACATTTTAAAATAATGACATTAATCCGAAGGAAGCTATCATTTTTCAGCTGGGCGTGAACCAGCTGTGCTCGTTTGCATCTGTGGTTTTAGAGCTTTTAACCTCCTCTTTTCTCAACGACAGAGGACTGGACAGAATCCGCAACTGCAGTGCATCACACAGCACTGCCCGTTCCACTGGCTCGGCATCTTCGATTTCTCCCTAGGAGGAAAATCAATAGATGTTATCAAACAGCTTTTAAAAGGGAAAGCATCTGTAGGCCTGACAGACTGCAGCAGAGCAAGCATAGAACTGAAAGCAAGACAATTGTGAATCATTCCTGGCAGAGAGCTTTGTATCATGGACGGCAGTCAGGAGGTTCTTAATTGGAGCCTTATGCAAATTATACAAATTCGAAATCACGTCTAAGGAATTAGAACTTGTCAAAATTCCAGAACACCTTACTCTGTGAGCAGCTGCATTTCTAAAGTTAAAACACTACAGCGTGTAGCTAAGACATGCCCGCTGTCTTGCAGATAGTAATCCCTGGTCACTGGATTTATGAAAGGGTGCTAATATTTCTCACATGAGATTTTTGGTTGGCAAATCATATGTTTAAACCGTTGTAAAAAAAAACTTTGACTAAAAAAATAAAAAGACTTTGCAATTTGTATGCAATGCTTTTGTTTGCCTTTAACGTCTCAATGATTTTGAATACTCTTTTTTGTTTTGTTTTAGTGGTTTATTTTGTTCTCTAATGGTTTCATTTGGACTCTTAAATGATTCTGTAATTGTTCCTTTCTAACTTACTGTCTTATTTGTCTGTAATTGTTCCTTTCTAACTGTCTTCATTTGTTCTCTAAGGGCCTCGTTCTTACTGTCTTAATGTCTACATTTCTTTCTTACTGTCTAACTTACTTAATTTCGTTCTAACTAACTCCATTCCATGGAAGGGCATGCTTTTCATTGATTATAAGGTAAATGAACAAAGCCTTTAAAAATAAAAGAAGGAACTCGTGGATTTGAATCCAGTCCCACAAGAAGGACCAGCCCAGCACGCTATTGAATAACTCATCAGGGGCTAGGAGGAGATTTATTACAATATAGAAAGCTAATATTTCCAACATAGGCCTGTGAGGTAACACGCTTCTTGAGTATGTTCATCAATCATTTTTAAACTGTCCAGGGGCCCTTTAAAACCCTGAATAAACAAACGTGAGAGGGTGTGTTTCCAGCACCATGTGCTTCTGATCACAACAGAGGGGAGAATGTTGAGGCCTCAGGTTAAATTCGGAGCTTGTTCTTGATGTGCCTCAAACCCCTCTCCCCAAGCTGGGCTTCAATGCTGTCTATCAACACTTCACCACATATGGTGTGGAGCCAGGCTCCCCCCCACCCCACCCCGAGTGTGTGTTTCTGTGCACAGTTGCATTAGCTGGTATACTTTACATCACAGGCTTGTTGTTTCACTGGACTCAGGAGCGGTTTGCTCTAGTTGTAATTGCTTGCCATACCTATTTGTGAGCTACAGGCTTGATCAGCCAGGCTGTCTATAGAGAAGAGCGAGCCAGCCCCATCTTGTGCTCTGCCATTTTGAATGAAAGTTTCCTTTTGTTTTGCTGGCAGTACACTGCAGTGAATTTGATGGTGCTGGCACTGCCTATTAGAAAGACAATTGAATCTAACCTACATTACATATGGTAGTCAACCGGAACGAAAGATCTGTCCCTGAACTCAGCTTGATTCACCTTGTACACTGTGAGAGTTTCCATGCTGATTGCGTTGTGATGGGCTAGTTAATTGCTGCTGCTAGCGAGACACACTGAGTCTGGTATTTTTTTTTTAATTACAGGAAAGCTTGCATTGGTGTTGAAGGTGAGACTAATAATCAAATTCATCTAACTCTCTTACCTTTGTCTCCCATTGATGATGCAGAAAGCTCATGTGTGGACAGAACTTTTGAAGTTTCAGGGATGAAAAGAAAATGGAAACAAAACAAGAATTGGAAACCAAATAACATGAATGATACTGTAAGAGAACTATTGAATTTTGTACAACCTTTAAGATAACGTTCTGAAAAATATTTTATAGCTGAAAACGCATTTGAAGTTCAGGCCAGATTTCTTTCAGCAGAAGCGGCTGTGTCGACTTGGAGAAATAACTGTCCTGAAGCAGGGAATGGAAGTGAATTAAATGGGCTAGTGGCAGCTGTTTGGCTTGGCTTCATGAATTGGTCTTCAAGAAGGCCCAAGTGAAAGAGCTCACTTGTCCGGGACCCCCTGAAGCTGTAATCCTTTGAGGTCTGGTGTTCTGAGAGAGCCAAAAAAAGGCAGATATCATTGACAGCATAATATTCCTCTCCTCCTGACAAACAACAGCATTTAAGGACCAGCTATCTGTGCCAGCATCGTAGGGCGTGGGAGACGAATAGCAGATATAATCAACCCAGGTATACTGAAGCACAAAAATCCAATGAAATAATTCTACTTAATCTTACATTGTATATTTTCACTTGAAAGTTCCGGTATGTAAAGGACTCAAAGATTATGGGAAACTTGCACTGTTTTCCCTCTTTGCTGTGGTATGGGGCTTACGCATTCAAAAGTCAAATATAGCAAATATTGTAAACGTTTATTATTAAAAGTGGCAGCCTTGGTGACGACTCAAGCGAAGCAGCTATACAAGAGGAGTGCAAAGAAAGCCTCCACCTCAAAAGCTCTCCAACTAAACTCGTGTATTTCTCGTTATACAGTACAGTGCCAAATGCAGCCCACTCCATGTGGCATCCCTTACAGTGCCATACAGTATTAAACATAAAATGCTGCAACCAATACTCGAATGAAAAATCAAACCAGAATGAAAGAGAAGTGCTTTCATTACCGTGAGGTAAAAACAGCAGGCACTGGAGTTAGTGATGGAAAATCAATTTCACTTGTTTCCTGGACGGGGATTGTAGTGAAATTGAACTATTTCCTGTTGGATTTGACAAATAAAACCTACAGCTTTGTAATGTATAAGTACATTGCTAAGTCTAAACATAATTATACAGGATAGGTTTCTGGCATAGACCAGGTTTATATACAGATGCATATCCTTTCCTTGGTCTCAAATGTGGATTTGCTTGCGGTAAGAAATAACACACACAAAAAACATATGGGGGCAGAGTGTTGCAGGGGGGACATGTTAAGCATTACACACTGGTGTACCAGCTGTACTTGGAGAGAAGATATTCTACACAGGGAGGTTAAAAACCTGAGGCTGAAGACACCAGGATGTGATGACTCAAACAGAAAATGATCTACATGATTAAGATAACTGTGCGATTTCAGTTCTGTACCATGTTCCTCTTTAAGTGCACTGTTCCAGATAATGAAGCCTGTAACCTAAAACCTCAAACTGAAACTCTGCAGTATGTCCAGCGCACCCCGCCTGTTCTTCTCCACTTGAGATTCTGACCCCTGCACCAGCCTCATTGCAAGTTCAGCAAAAATGTGTGTTTGAAAATTCCTGGAGGACTGCAGTTTATCTAGGAAGCAGGCTAGCATGGAGCTGCACCACGTTCTTGTCAAACGGAGGACCGGCCCTTTGCTTCTGGAACGGCAGTCTGCTCCCACGTAGGAGGCTCAATACGTCGGATTCTCTTTGGAGTCGGAAGGCCTCAGTCATGCCAAGAAAAATGACTTTCGCTTTGGAACACCCTAGCCGTCACTCAGGTTGAACACTAACTGCGTTTAGATGGAAACTAATATTTAGAGCAACCGATTTCCTAATCGTGTATCGTACAGGTAATACAGTAATCGATACTCGGGGTGGGGGTAAATCAGTAACCGATTCATCGATCGATTGTTGCAGCTTTACTAATATTCCCATAGAATTCAGATTACATTCAGATTTCGAATAAATGTAACAAGCATGTGGTATATTAAAAGGTCAGGTTTTAACAAGCATGGTACAGTTAGTGGGACACTTCACACACTTTCAGTTATTTTAACTGACTTTGAACCCCACTGTCTGAGAACACCTCTACCAACAAAAAACAACCGCAAAAAAAAGTAGAAACCCACTTGACAGTGGACAGACAGTGACACCTAGTGTTCCGCTGGTGCATCAGCACCTTCTGGAAAGAGCAGTGCAGTGACTGCTTGATCGGATGTTAAGCCTCTGAGGATGCTCTGCCAATGAGGTTCCCCATCCTGGTTCGTGAAGACTCAGCCGTATCCAATCAAATGCTAAAGATTGCCAGACCACCCACATGCTTCTCTCTGCAGCTGAGGCACACAAGACAAAGAAAAAGGGTGTGTACGATCTGCAGAGAAAGAAGATTGTTGGCCAAGAGTAATATATCCATGGCAGTGTCCATATTAAATCAAGGATGCTCCTTTTTTTCCCATGAGTAGCAACATAAGGCTTTGATCACGCTATTGTATAGGTATTACAAAACAGATCACAGGAGGTGAACACAATGTTAATGCAATGTTAACGTGTGGAAGTACCATGTCGGTATGTGGGGCCACATTCCAGGGCTTTCTTGAAAGGAAATACACATGCTAGTGGCATGTGAATCTACACGTTAAAGGGCTACTACTGTGCAGAATGCGGCTCAAATGCATCAGTATATGTTGCATTGCTATATCACAGGAGTGCTAACCAGTGCTTCCTTATCTCTTATTAGATGAACATCATGTCTTGTCCCCAAATTTATTTTTGTATGTTAATTGTGGATATGCAAATACAATGTTATAGATAAGTGGCCATCAATGAACTCTTTTTGACTGAACTGAATTTTGGAATACAGCTTGTGGTCCACAACGTTGGACCCCTGGAATTAGTTTAGTGCATGCCAAGACACTGAAAATATTTTGCAAGTTTGTAAGCAATATTGCAAAAACCAGGTTCTGAATAATACAAAAAAAAGCCGTCTTTTTGCCAATAAAACTTTTATTTGCAAACATTGTTTATACATTTTCGAAGCAGTAAATAATTAATCGATCATTTGCAACAAAATAGAATACACATTCTTTAGACATTTTAAATGCATAAAAAAATTAGACAATAACTTAAATACATAAAGCATTTTAGAAGAACATGACTTTATTGAATTTTTTCAAGTAGAGGCCTGCTTTTTCAGTTTGATTTAGTAAGCTTGTTTTTGTTGTTGTTTCTGATCAATGCATGCAAAAATATATTGCGGCGCCCATATGAACCATGTGACCTACAGTTACCATAGCACCAGGCTTCTTAATACAAGGGACAGAACAAAAACAGTAGGGTAGAGCAGATTTGAAGCTACAGCCTATAAGAGCACAGAAAACAACGCCAAAATCAAATCAAAGAAATGGTGTTTTTTTTTGCACTCCATACTGAAGTGAATATTAAAAGGATTTAATAAATTTAATAAAATAAATAGTTTGTTTGTTTTTTGCACTCCACACGGAGACAAACATTAAAAGGATTACAAAAATGAAATAATTCCACAGATATGACCTGCTGTGCTCTTTCATTCTATACACTGTAGGTCATGCGTGTGAAGTTGTGAACCCATGGGATTCTCATTTTCATATCTGGTACTATACCAAGTTAAAGGAAGTTTTCAGTTTGCTTGTCTTTTCAGGCAGTCCCAGGTGGTTAAAGCATGTCACTGGCTGCAATGCATGCCAATCATTAGGAAAAGCAGCTGGTTGGTTAATGAAGTCGATGAAGGGGTGGGGACAATTACAGAGGAAGTGCATCTGAAAGTAAGGCTTGCAAAACACTTGGTATACACAAGAACTATATATATAGTTCCACCGCTGTTTTCTCATGCTAAGAAGATCATTTAATTCTGTACATTTTTCACCAATAACTTCAACACTCGATTATTGGCCGCAAGATACAAATTTATAAGAAGCCAAGTTAAGTAGACCAATGTTTTTGGCTAGTGCCTTCATTCACCAATACTTTTTTTAAAGAAATGTTTTGTTCAGGATTTTTATAGCCCATTTTGATGAATGAAATCAAGCGAGTCCTTTTTATTCTCGTTTATTCTCATTTCAGATCACTGTTCAACCCACAAGAATGCTTCTAAACAAACACTCTCCTAAAAACAGCCCTTCAAAGTTTGGAGAATAGAGCTCTTTTGAATCTATTATTGTCACGTTAAAGGAAAAAAAAATGACAGCAAGTCTCTTACTACAGTGCAATGCGCTTCTATAGGCTTGTGTGAGAAGCCACATATACATTCAGATGACTTTCTCCAAAGTAGTTTGTTTAAATTGAGCGGACACAAATAATGATTCTCTTTTCACATTTTACACCCTCCCCCCCCCCACACACTGTTAGCTTCAATTGGAAGCTAAGACTTATACCCTTCCCACACTACTTGAATAATGCATCTCGTTCACTTTATTCCCAATCACATTGTCATGCATATATATATATATATATATAAAATATAAAAATATAAAAATAAATAAAATAGTCACACTCGTACAATTCTATCATTTGGCTATTCAGTATGACATGCATATTCTGTTTATGCCTGAAGGTTTCAGTTGAAAGGAATAGTGGATCATTACATCATTAAGTGTGTAGTAAATTACTTCACTAGCACATTTACAGATTTAAATAGAAATAAGCGAGTGTAGTTACCAAGGCATCAAAAGCCGATAAGACCTCCACTTTTTTTTTTTTTTTCAAACATGCTTTCCCTAAACATAGCGATCTTTGTTCTTAATCACAGTATGTACAGCTTGTGCATTAAAGGAATATGTTACTGGAAAAAGTGAACAAAAATATAGAAAACAGGTTTTCAAAACATGACGGTCGCGCATTACTCCGGTAGTGTGAATAGGGTAGTTATTGGCTGGTTTCACTGACCTGATTAGCACGAGATAAGATTGTCTAAGAAAAGATGCCGGTCAGGACCTGTGAAACTGACCTTCATCAGACAGAGGGCTGTGCCATTGCACTTTGTGTCTCAAGACACTGAATGCATTTTGAATAAATAAATAAGGCATAAAGCATGTTCTTTCTTAATCATTTACAAGCATCAGGTTCATTAAATAAAATCAGATCGCAGCGGAGTACTTTAAAATAAAGCTGATGTGTGAGTGATATATTTGCTTCACATTCTTTGCTAGACCCGAGTTGAATCTTCAATAGAACTCTTCTGCTACTCTCTGTATTACTTACATTGTACGAATGCAAAATGACTACAGGTAGAAATAAAAGGCAACCAAGTCTTTCAATAAAACCTTTTCTTAGTTCTCTCTAGCATTTGCACAAGATCCTTATTCTTGAAACCAGATGTTTTACAGCACAAGCCCAGTGGTGGTCAATAAGTAATCCATTTTGGTGTGATCCGCCAGCAATAAAGTGAATAAGTGTACAAAAAGTTTATCAACCAATCATTATGATGTGGCATTAGGCAAAGAAATATAACAGCGGCAGAACAAAACACTAATGTCACAGGAAATGAGTGGGGCTTCAGTACTTTCTGCACACGCTACACCTCTAGGTTAAAACTATTTTGCATAAAAACTGTCTGAGATCCCCCAAAGGTCTTGTAATCCACCTTTGAACCACGTATTGGCCACCACGGCACCAGCCTTCCTTTGATTGCCGTTTCCAGCCCGCCTACCAATCAAAAACAGCGGCCCCACCCCTGCAGCTATCTCCCAATCAGAATCGGCGAAAGCACTTAAGTGGGTGGAGTTTAAAGGGCTGTCCAAAAAGTCTTCACAGTGTCTGTAATTAACAGGGCTCTGTAGGAGATTGAAGAAAAGTACTTCTCACTTTAAAAATGTAGAAGTAACTTTTTTTCTGTTATATAAAAGGGGTGGGGAGCTATGCTTGTATGAAACTGCCTGCAATGTGTATGTAGATCAGGGGCAAAACGGATGGCCCACTCTTTCAATGATTGCTCCCGCTTTCTGAAAAGGTGCAGCACCTCTCAGTTAAACTGCATGAAAGGCCCCTCCATGTTTAGCACATTCTATGACAGCACGACCAGTCTTCAAATCATGTGGACCAGAATACCAGCTTGGCTTATAGATACATAGAATATAGATTTATATTTATAGATGTAAATGTTGCAGATCTGTCTGTAAATGCACAAATAGGAGGCTTTCTGGAAGATGGAAAGAGAGGGGGGTGGGGGGTTGAAAAGCTCATGCTGAAACGCTGAATCTGTTTGTGTGCGTGTCTCTCTCAGTCCTGCACCAGAGTCTCCCTCCAGTTGAACGTGTGGTTTGGACCGTGGGTGAGAGGCAGGATAGGGGGGTCCACTAGCTGCCAGACTCCAGTGTCTCCCAGCTCCTCGCTAGCACAGAAACCCAGGTACGGAATCTACAGGGAACACACAGGACTTACTTTACAAAGAAAGCAATAATACACAACAGGGGCTTCATGCATGGTCCAATATCCACACGTTCATGAGAAGTCTGTGTTGAGGCATTTTGAAATAAAAAAAAAACAAAACTATATGAACATAAGATGTTTTATTTAACATCATGTAATCAAAATAACTACAAAATGATATCGCAAAAGTCTACCGGAAGCCATAATAGCAGTACAGTATCTGACGTTCGATTTCAAAATGTCCAATTTTTTGTCAGCTTTTCGTTAGTATATGGAAAAACTACAAAGTGGCACGTAATTCAATATATTAACATTATTCAGCAGGTTTCATTGTAGTTTACGAAGCAAAAAGTATTAATTCTACAGGGTGATGCAAAACGTTTGGCAATACTGTACACTTGAGAGCAGCTGTACTGAAGACTAACGCACACAAACCTTCCGAACGACCTGCACAAAGTCCTTGGAGTTCTGAGGGGGCAGTCCCTGAAGCTGCCTAGTACAGGCCTCCAGCGATGAAGCGTGTGCAACAATCAGGATGTTGTTACCTGCAGCAGGAAGAAGGAGGGGACGCTTAGAGACAGACAACTTACCGGCTTCATCATTTTAGCCTTGCTTAAAACCGCGATTCAAAACGTTGGTCTTGCCTACCTTTGCTTTTGCAGTCAAACAGAATTTCCTTGGTAACTTGGTAACTTCTACCGATGTATGTTTCGTAGGCTTCAGAAACCGTTAGCTTGCTTACTGGTATATAAGGTCTGTGGGAGAGAGAGACAGAAAAAAAAAATGAAATCAAGTAGACAACATTCGCAGATAAGCTGGTAGTATTAAAATGAATAACAATGTATGTTTCAACACGTTTATTACAGAATTAAAGACTGAGATTAAATATTCCCATTCTTTTTTAGGGAAAAATCGAAAATGGCAAAGTGCTTTTTTTGTTATGGTTCCCTTTTGTGATGCTTGCAGTCACTCCGAATGGTTCTTCTTGCAAACATGTTGCTAAGTCTGCTTTGAAGCTCTTTGACTAAATTTAGGAGCTGCTCATCAGCTCATCATAAAAAAATGAAAGGGTACAGTGAAACTTCAGAAAATTCAATTTGAAGCTACTCTGAACTTTCTAGTTGCTGATTTCCAAACCGAACAACTACATATTTTCAAAACCTGTATTTTGATTCCATTATTCTTTTAAAAGGATGTGCACGCCACACTGACTCCTGCATGCCAGGAAGGGACCCCACCTGTATGTTGTATCCACGCTGAAGTTGGCAGCAGCGAGGTCTGCCACAGAGATCCAGGCTGGCAGAGTGTTCCCAGAGACCCACTTGGTCCACTCAAACAAGCCCGGCTCCACCCGGATTTTCAGATTGTTCTCCTGCTGCAAACCTGCAAGAGGCAGAGCCATCAGACACTGGAGAGCCTGCTCTGCCTGGATAATGACAAGCTGCAAGTACTACAAGCTGTTGTACTCTTGGAAGACAAGGGATAACTGTAATGAATGCGTCCCTTTAAGAATCCTCCTTCATGTTTGCAGCCTTCTGGATCGAGATTTAAGACTGCATTAGCTGGGACTTTAATGTTTTGCAAGAGGAGCTCTTTATTGGCTAGAAGCGTGTTTTTGCTTATGTCTAAGAATAGGGTGTGAGGGAGGGAGCAGTTCAGTCACCATGCCTCTAGCCTGCCCTGGACCGGATCAATGTCTATGTCAGTGCAAAGACCACATGTACAAACTCGGGGAACTCACCAGGAACTGTAGCACTGTATACAAAGACCAATAAACTAGCAGACTTCTTAAACAAATCTGGCGTCATACCTCTCAGAATGTTATGTGCAGTTTGGACGCAGCGCAATGACGGGGAACAGTACACGTATTCAATTACAGTGTTGCTCTCCAACAGCGCCTCTCCTGAAATGCAAGAACAAAACAACGGGTTTGAAAACCAGCACAATACAGGGAAAAATGTATTTCTCTGGTTTCAAAAGTAGTGTAGCTACTGATTGGAATCATTTTGTCTTGCATCCTCAAAGTACTTGTCAGAGGTTGTTGTAAAAAAATCTAGATTCCAATAAGCTGAAGAAGAGTGATTACACGTTTGATTTGACCCGCTGGGCTGTGGTGCATTAGAATATAACTGCAGGAAGCATGGGTTGGACTCCTGTTCTGTGCCCAGTTTGCTAATCCTACCCACGCCACTCACCCACAAGTCGGGCCTGCGTGGAGCCGAACACTGTGATTGGGGCGTCTTTATCGTAATCCCGGAATCCACCACTCCTCTGAGGCAGACTGGCAGGCATATTCAAGTTCGAGCGAACATATCGACCTGGAGATCAAAACACACCGGGGGAGGCGGGGAAGCATATTAGCGTGGCGCGCCGAAGCCCATAGGTGAAGCATTGTGCACTGAAGCCTGCGCAACACTAATATGCTACCCCAGCGCTCCCATTATCAACTCTGAGGAGTCTTTTCAGGAGCATACTTATGCAGAACACATGATAGGCTATGAAAACGTGTAGAAGGTAGAAATGGCTACTGAAGTCCTGTGTTTCCACAATAGAAGCTTCAGCAGAGAATCACGTAAAGCAACACAGCACAGAATTCACCTTTGACATCGAAGCACTGCGAGAGCCAATGCTTCCCAAACACCACGTCCATGCGCTCGCCATGGCGACAGACGAACAGGCCGCGCTTCACCGAGCGGGGAGTGGAGTTTACTTGCAGCACCTAGCCCAGAGAGAGAGAGAGAGAGAGAGAGAGAGAGAGAGAGAGAGAGAGAGAGAGAGAGAGAGAGAGAGAGAGCATTGGAAAATATACATGTTGTCTTTGATTTGCTTTATTGGTTACAACAGGATTCACAAATTTGCTATTTAAATTGTACACCAAAATACAAGTTACAAGAGGATTTTAATCTATCTGGTAAAGATCCAGGTTTTGGAAAGGCTGTGCAATACATTTAAATAAACACAAGGGGCAGTAACGAGCCACAAACTCACACAGCAGCATCACATGTTTATAGCAGACAGATTTTCCAGGCCCAGCCAAATCGGAGTGTAGTTTGGAGATGTGTTTTTAACAAACAGGTTTACTATTTGTATCTAATACGAAACACATGGTTCATTCATTGCTGCCAATGGCTAAATGGTAAGTTCTCGTTTTCCACTTTCAGACAACACCAATTTTAAGTTCAACCACAGATAATCCTATGTTGTACAAATAAAATGTGATTAGAACCAGGTAGCAACACTCGCCAACAATCTTAAGAGTCAAGTACCCCAGCCATAGAGCCCCCCACCTTTAAATAACCTGGTCTGCCTGCTCTACGGCCAGTGTTCCAGTACCTGCATGGGCTGGCAGATGACACTGAGGGTGGGGGACTCTCCTGGACCATGCTCCTCCTGCAGCCTGCCATCAAGGGCTCCATCGCACCCCCTCGGGGAGGCTGCGTTCTGGAAGGAGTGGGACCTGGAGAGAGGTAGGGTTATTATTCTTTTAGTAGTTCCATTAATACATGTGGCCAGTCACCCAGAGGATGAACGGTGCCTCGCCGATGGTTCTCCTACGCAAGATCTGAAACTCAGCACAGCATTTGCAGGCAATATTCCCATTTTTAAAGACCCCTCAGGCTGGAAAATGGGGTTCAACCTGCTCCAAAGCCAACGAAGGTCCTTACCCGTGGAAGACCCAGGTGTCACACTCATCGGCCCTCATGATGTAGTTCTCAGGGAGCAGCCCGGAGCAGCCTGTGGTCAGGGACGTGCCGTAGATCCAGCCCTCGCTTGTGCTGGTCTGCTCCATCACACACATGAAGATGAAGTCTCCCGGGACCAGCTCCAGCTCATCATCATTCTGAGGGGCGTAGGGGTACATCACCCGCAGGGTCTGGAGGAGGGGGGTGGGGTGGGGGCACAGTCTCGGAGTTAGAGAGCTACATCAGGACTGATCTAGCAAAGCGTTTTACTGCTAGAAACGGGAAGATAAAACTAGCTGCAGTGCTGCGAATCTAATGCATAAGAACTAATGTGTCTTTGAAGAACAGGGCCAGATGTTTCAATGACACAAAACTAACAATAAACAGCAAGTTCATTTATAGGAGCGCTAAGCAAGGTTTTCAAATGTGTTTTCTAACCTCTTGTTAGCTGCATAAACATTATCACAGGTCCCCCAATTTGAATTCAAGAAGTATTTTAAAAGCAACGCTGTTGATAAACTGCTGCATCCTGCTACCTTTTATCACAAGGTCGGATTGTAGCTCACATGAAATCACTGGGTACTGGGAAGCAGCAGAAACTGTCAGGATACTGTCTGGAGGTCAGTGGACAGTTCTCTGTCTCGTCTACGCTGAGCTCAAACGTGTCACCTCGTGATTGGCGAAGCGAATGTCCCTGGAGAAGAGCACTGCCACCCAGTCACAGCCCAGATTGATGTCAATGCCTTTGGCCAGCTTCTCTAGGGCAGCCAGGTGGTTAGCTTGGAACTGATAAGCCAGGGTGACGTGCAGCTGCTTCTTGTGGGGCTCCACGCGCACGTCTGCAGAGGAGGGAACCCAGGTCAGCAACAGCAAGCACAGGCTTCACTATGTACAAGGGTGCAGAACCTTTACCATTCGCATTCTCCCATCCTCCCTTCTGCGGAGTTCAGACTAGCCCCCACTGGTTGTCATGTGATGCTGTTATTTGTTCCCTATCCACATGACGTCGGCTCACCACGTTTTGAAAACGTGACTGTGAATTAAGTGAATGACAATGCGTGTTGAGCGCATATTCATTTAGGTAATGGACTGGGCATTACCCAACTCTTTACAGCAAAACCTGTAACTCTTAGTGCTATATTTAGAAATACAAAATTCAATTTAATGACAAACGTTTCAGCAACTAGAAGTCTTTCTGAACCCCAGTCACTGAAAACACTGAGAAAGTCACCCAGTCAAAACGGTTGTCATTGAACTTATAGGCTGAGTTTTAGTATTTCAACAAAACGTACAGACCCTAGAAGTGTGAGCCACCCCCTCTCCTTCCTGATCCGAAGCCCAGAGCGCCTCACCTGCTTTGCTGGCTGCTTCCGTGGCGAAGTCGGCTGCGAATGTCTTCAGCACCTCTGCGCACTGCTCCTCCACGAAGAGGCCGATGAAGTTGGAGGATGTGTAGAGCTCCAGAGGTAGGGGGATGGGGAAGCGAGTCCTCCATTGGGTTACTGTGGTGAGCAGGGCCTCACACAGAGCCTCCACTTTGCTGTCAGCACACTGCGGAGAAGAAGAGGAAAAACCTTTCAGCCTGACTGCAGGCCACTGCTGCAGAGCTGACAGGATATAAAACCACGATGCTTACTGGGAAAAGAGATTACAGCCGTAGCATATGCCATTTTTAAAGGAACCCTTTCAGTATTACATTTGATTGTGCTCGCACATTCATTTAGGTAATGGATAGGGTATTACGCAACTCTTTACAGAGAAAACGGCATTCAAAAATATTAAGGAAATATTTCATTGACATTAAGCAATGCATCACAATTGATATTAAATTTAAATTGTGCTCGCACATTCATTTAGGTGATCAGCAAATCACTTCAGTGATCTTAAGCAGCAAATTAAAAATACGGAAATGGTTCAATAAGGAAGACAAATGTGTATCACACTAATAAGAAAGTAAGAACATGTCTAGGCTATGTTTGCACCGTTAATAAAAAGACACGTGGTGACAATGCTTTAAAAAGGCTCTGTCCGCTCACCATGAAGAACTGGCAGAGAGTGATATGAGGAAAGATGTTGTGCGCCTTGTTCTTGCCGCAGGACATGCGCGACTGCTGCCAGAACTCGGAGAGCTTGTGCGCGAGCGGGCCGCTGGGCCGCAGATACAAAACATACTCCCTGGGGAGGGGGTCGTCCAGGAAGGGGTCATCGATGTGAGAGAAGAGCCTGCAATGACACACACACTGGGGTCAGCCTCCACAGCGCACAACGGAATGACCGTGTGACAAGGGGGTCCTGGGAAACAATAAAAAAACCATGACTTCATTTAATCAGCTGCATAGTGTGGTGCAGACAGTCAACAGGGAGTGGTCACCAAAGTTAAAGTCAAAGTTCGTCAAATTGAAGTTTCTTTTATTGTTTCTAAATTCAGCGTTATTGAGTGTTTAATAGCTCTGGGTGGCATATTGGTTACATACACTCTCTACCCCCTCCCACTTCACATCATCTACATTTACCTAACCCTTTAACTTCTTACCTGTTCAATATCCTGTTCCTTTGGATTCTCTACTGCTGTTTCTGCAGAGGTCATTATTTGACATGCTTAGGGGAAGTAAGGAGGGGAAGCATATAAGCGCTGCACACTGCAGCCTGTGCAACACGGATAAGCTTCCCCACAATTAGGCTTGAGGAGATGCAGTTTCTCACGAGATGGTAAGTAAGCATGGTAAATAAAGACGAGACAACCACCAAGGATTATACCAGCGTAACAGGACACATATTAAGTAAATGTAGACGGTTTACTATGAAAAGCATCCCTTTGAGTTCATACCAACCAATCACAAGCTGCCTGCACACTCCTTCCTCCAGTAGACACCAGAGCTTTCTGCCTGCAGGGGAACAGAGAGAAAAGACAGGGCCTGTCAGTGGATTTGCATCCTGCTTTACATAAGCAAAGCTAAATCAATGGTGTTTGTAAAAGCGTTTCACACTGTGCCAAATGTGTCGATTCACAGCCCCCCTGGACAACGACTTCGTTCGAAGAGGATCTACCAACAGTGGGTAACAAAAAACTAAAATAAATCAAATAAAATGACTGCGTTCTTTATTTTAACCCCAGTATTCTGTTTTCAGTAATGAAAACACCAGTAAGGTATCATTTACAGTTTGGCCCTGTTGCCAATAAGTTGTACTTCCTTGAGTAGTTCAGTTCAGTGTGATGTTTGACCGGAATAAAACTGCATTCTCAAAATAATACTCATGTATTCCTGAGTCACTCGGCCTACCCAAAAGAGTAAAACTGTTACCCTAGCAACAGCCGGCATTGAGCACGCATTCTGGTTGGCTGATAATTATGATAAGCCTCTTGATAATCGGTCCCACAATTTTACAGTCAGGGAGCAGAGAAAATAAGCTTCAAGGATGACTAGTGATGTGGAAAGCAAACCTGAAGCTAGTTTGACAAGTTCTCCAAGATCAGTACTGTTAACCATTCACGATTTCCGGTTCATGGACGTCTCTAAATCCTGAAGCCATTTTCTTTTGATAGAAACCTAGCTTTACACAGACTAATAACGTATAAAATAAAAGCATTGCAGTTATGCATCTAGAACTTCAAAATATGAACCGTAATATTCAAATAAAACGTAGTTCTAGAATTAGATAGCTCTCATGTACTATGAAGAATTAGGAAACCATAACTTACATTATTAAATAACTTGTTGGAATAAATGTCCATGCAACATTGCTCCAATAGTTTTCATTTCCCTGTAAATCTGCCTTGCCCTAAGCTTTGCGTTTGTCTGGAGAATCCTATGTGCCGGCACTGATGAAGCATTCCTCACTCATGTGAAAATGGGACAACCTTTCAACTCTGGCGGCCCACCTACTCTCACAGTCTGAATGTACTCTTTGAGGGAAGATGGGGGGTGGAAATGTGCAGTGGCTAAAGTTTCATCTGCTTAAAATTCGATTACAGGTTTAGGAGAGCTGTAAGGGGAAGCACTCACAGCACCCGCCTGTAGACAGTGCCAGGGCCCCTTACCTTCTGAAGCACATTAAGCTCAGGTTTCATCCTGGTATTGATTTGTAATGCACTGCAAGCAGTAGATTGTTTGAGTTTAGCTGACCGTGAATAAGCCATTAGCGCTGATCTCCGCGAGGAGTAACGATTCGGTTTCCAGTTCCAGCGGATGACCTTCGCAGTAGGAAGGACAGACAGGAAGCTCAAAAGGATGGCTTCACTATTGATACATGACTAATACGTTTGAAGACTGCAATCAAATGCAGTGTTAGTGGCCTCCTTCTTGAAAAGGAGCTTCTGTCGGATTGAACTCAGAGCCAAGGGCATGTCTGGTTTCTTATGACTTCACTAGAAGGACTGGATGGCAATGACAGGATATGAAGGCATTGCAATTCCACAGTAAGACTGCTCTCAAGGCCATTCGTAACATTGTTGGTTCATTGGAATCAACTTGGGTTACAAAAGCTTGGTGGGTAGATATGTAATGTTCTGCAATATTCGACTAGTAAGGCGATTAGAGAGGTCAGATTTTTACTTCCCTTTAAATTAAAATTACAACCTCAAAATGAGGCACTTTAAGAAATCTGTTTCTGTCATTTACTTTATCGTCTTTGTTGAGAAGATTGATCGTTGTGTACAAATCCAACAGAAATATAAACACTGGATAATCCATGATTATAGGTTAAGCCACAGCAAGACAAACACAGACTTCTGTCAATGAGCAGCTCACTCCTTGTCATCTGGAAGCATTATTTTTAAGTATTTCCCCTTTCTTCCCTACCAGGATTACAACCCCAGATTTCACAGACGCGTCCCACAATCCTCAGCGCACACCTCGGCCTGCGTCACCGATGAGGCAGGATGACCAGCTGGATATAGAGCTCCGGAACTCCAGAGTAATCTCCTTGCTCAGGAAAACGTGAAGGCCCTCCGAGCTCCAGCGCTGGCTTCAAATACCCTTTAATCACTTTCCACATCGTCAGGGCAGACCCCGCAGCCAATTACCACTGAACTGACAGGGTTTCACAGAGAGCTGGCAGCAGATTGATTGGGAATGGCAAATAAATCATTGCGAGGCGGGCTCCACAGAGCCAGTAGAATGGGATGGATTAGACAATGCTGTCAAGAACCAAGCAGCTCCTCCTTGACTTTCAATGCAATTATAGCAAGCTGGTTGGTTTGTTGTATTATTATTATTATTATTATTATTATTATTATTATTATTATTATTATTATTATTATTATTATTATTATTATTTATTTCTTGTTGTACCCCTAAAGGACCCATTTTAATATCTGGGACCGAACGAAGAATTGGTATATATATATATTATATATATATATAATACCTTAAAATTATATGTCACTAAATATATGAGGCACGTTGCACTGTAAATTGAGTTCTATAAGAAAGTGTGCAGGCAAAGCATGGGGACAGCTAAACACACTTGCACACCCTGGTTCTTTGAAGGGAGATAGGACATCCCTTGTGCAGTAACCTGAGGGTTTTGGTTTCCTGGATGCTGCAAAACTACATGCACAGATACTGTATTTGCAGGGGAAAAGGGCCATTGTATTTGCAAACGGAACCCGAAGACACTTCATCATATACAGGTTAACCACACCGTGCTGACACTGACAATACAACGACATGATAGGGAAAACTGTTGTTCTATTACATTGAACAACTCTGGAATGTTAAAGCTTGGTTAAAAAACAAAACAATAAAAACAACATGACTTACCTGAGAAAATTAAAAGATACTGTTACTGATGTGCAGGTATCTGATGGAAATAGTTTAAGGAGAGCAGCTACTGTGTAGAAATTACTCTGGTGTACCAATTGCACTTTGGGTTTGAGAGCTCTATTGAGGCCGCTTTAAAGCTTCAGAGTTTTAAAAAGGTCACCAGAAAATACAAAGGGAATCTAAACAAGATGAATACAAGTCAATATAAAAATTGTTATTTCAGATCTACATGCCACTTTGCGTTTAAGTTTTTCCAATTTGTTGTAAAATTTCTATTTTTCCTTTCAGGCACAAAATAATACCAAAGCCGATTTGGAATAAAAAAAAAATCTTTGAAAATAGCCAAAAGAAATTGGGAAGATTGTACTGTGACTCAGCTAGGAAAAATGGTTTATGCCAGTGGTCGAATTGTTGTAATTTTTCCATGATTACAATACAAGACGTACTGGAATGTTCATGAGAGCGACTTAAGCCAAGAAGCAAAGGAAAAAGCTGCATGTGGTTTTCTTTTAAGTTCATGTTGGTTAACATGTCTGTACGCCTTCATGGCGTTTCTAAACCTCTCACAAAAAACAACAACAACAGATCACATCTCCGCCCACACAACAGAAGGCCAAGAAGTCAAAAAACTTACAGCGAGCCTTATTTTGAAGAAAGTGCAAAGGCAATTTTTCAAATCATTTTCGAACGAAGAATATTTTTGTTATTTAAGTCACATTGAACCTTTTTGATTATGTTTTTAATGAAGATATTAAATACATATTAGAAACGCATGCCAATGTCTACACTGGTAAACGTGCTCAGCAGCACACAGAGAAGTAGCCAGTCACTTGTTTTAACAGCTGATAAGGACTTCTCTCATGAAACCCTGAACTACCACTCACTGTGGGCTTTGTTGCGCTGTGTATTGTCCGTCTGTTTGAAACAGATATGCTTTTGGTCTGGTTTTGGGTTTCCTGCCTGCGAAGTATTTAGTGGTGAAAAGGGCTGGTCGTCAGCCAACTGCGGTTTCATCTCACTGATATGAATTATTTCTGTATTCTCCAAAGATGGTTTCGTACCTTCATAACTCATCCTTCCTGTATTGCTGTACTTAACAAAGGTAGCGTTCGTTTTAAAACAAACTCCCACATTTTTTTTTATTTTTTTTTAAATTTTTTTTTTAATAACAATAATGAGCTTTAGAGAATAAAAATGGGGCGGCCTCTGCAGCCGTTGCCTTCCCAGTACAGTCGGCCATCTTTAAAGCCGTTGTCTGCCACACAAACAGAAAACTTGTGGTCCTGCTGTGCCACAGTAAAAACGTCCCTTTTACATACAATCACTTTTGTGAAAGTGCAAACTTTGCAAACTTCACATCCCTAATTATCAGCATTCAGGACGACCATTTCTGAATACCACAGCTCCTAATAAAATGACCCCCTCCTTCAGGTCTTGCTACGCACTGTGGAAAGCTGACGAGGACTTGCAGATGTGCCGAGTTTCTGCAAGTTTCTGCAAGTTTCTACAGAACATTAATACTGACCTACTTTTGAGTGACACTTTATACTTGTGTACTGCCTAATTAGCAGCCTTTAAGAAATGTGGTTTTGGGCTGGTAACACGGTAAATTATCTAATTGCAGTTCTCCCAGATGGGTTCTAATGAGTATGGTTCAGGGCCAAGGAATTTCATAAGTGAGGAAAACGAGCTCTCGCGCTGCCAACACAACCCACATGCACTAAAGAAAGTGAGAATGAGTTTATTCCAAAGCAGTGGTGCTTTCATAACTACACAAATCCAGCTCATTTATAAGGTGGAATGGAATGGTTTTATCAACTTGTAGCACTGAAACAGACCACTAGGGGGGGCTGAGGGCACTTCGTCGCTGCATAAATAGAAATGTATAGATATTAGAAGTCTATGACTCTTGCAAATATCCTATGTATGGCAAACCATTGCAAAATATGCATTGTATAACCATGGGGTGACTGCCCAATGTCTATGCAAATGTACTGCGGTAAACATTTATAACGGACCGCCTGTAGTGGGAAGATATAGAGGATATCTAGCTCAGATACTAAACCCAGTATTTTTAGATGATACAGACACCTTTAAAAAGAAAACGGCCAGAAAGCTGGTACTTCTTAACATGGGCTTACAAACCAGCCCCTTTAAAAACGCGTAGTGCACAACACTGTGAAAGTACTGGTGGATAACATGTTGAAAACCCCAGCCCTACACCCAACACAGGCTAGCTGGGCGAACAACCCCACAGGCTGGTGATTCTGTACAAAAGCACTCCATTGTTTTTCCTCTCAAAAGGAGTACCACCTCCAGTGGAAAAAGGCACATGAAGTCATTTCCGTCCTGTTTGAAAACTACCTAGAACAGCCGTCCACAAGAGAAGCACTGGCATTTTACCACAATGCTCTCACTGCGCGAGCACCGAGAGGATCAACTCCCCTATACTATATAATGCAACTGTAATCAGATCAGCGAACCACCTGACACACACACTGTACCACTGCTCTGCAAGAAGACGAGGGATTATTTATTTCCTAAATGTTTAAACTTTAACATTGAGCACTTAAAATAATTACTGACTACGAAATAAACACTAAGGCTAACCCCTATGTTTACGGCTAGACGTACCCTTCCATACGGTATACAGTACAGATCAGGAAATATTTCATATGAAAAAAGGTGGTGCTGAACAAGTTTCATCACAATTAGACAAGTGGTTATCCAGAACACTTAAACTACATAGAGAAAGACAGCTGGACAGACAGAGAAACAGCTTCCACATACCCAGAGATGACATTTAACACCCCAGACTGCAGGATCAGTAGATTGTATAGAGGAAACAATAACATAAAGCACGGTCTTCATGCACGTTACAACTCACCTGTGCTTTAACCTTGAAACAGTTATCCACTGTGGTGGAAAAAAAGTGCAATTCTAGCCGCCCACATTCCCTTTAATATACTTTCTCCCTCACAGCTCTGCGCATCTGTCTGTGCGAGAGGAAGCTGCCTGCCCTCTCACTTTGAGCTTGGTTGCTTCTTTTAGATTTAAAATATAACGATTGTAATATAAACTGCTTCCGTTGTACTGATACGTCAGGCTGTCCTGTAAATATGTTAGTGTATCAATAAATACACCCTGTGTTAATGAAGCAGTATGACCACAGAAAAAAAAGGTTTTAACCCTCGAAGCTAAGTGTCTGTCTACATTCTTTGAAAGGCAGCATTACGAAGGCGGGCACTTGAACAGATATTTCCTTTCATTAAAACGGCAAAACGGATACTACAAAAACGCATACTTGCATGTTTCTGAGCGGACTGATTCGGAACGGAACATTGCTTAAAAGATAACTTTCTAGGTCCTTTACTGGCGATCAGACACCTGCTGTTGACCAATCAGGTTAAACGGAACCAGCTGGTTCCCGTTCCTAATTGTTATTTGAATTGGAGTGCAATTCAAAATGTGCTTCACACAGGAAAATGGAACATCTACAAGGTGACAAGGTAAGATTGAAATAATCTGGTGAGCTCTTACGTACTTCTAAAAGGCATCCATATCTATTGAAACTGTCTTTTGCAGCCCTGCCCTTTCAGTGTTCAATGCATCCCTCTGGTTAGCAATGCCCTCTTCTGAAATCTAATCCGGGCTATGGTCTAGTGCAAGCCAGCAGTTCTAGCTTCTGACAGACTTTGCACAGCCAGGACTCAAACCTGCATATTTTTCACAGCTCATAGTGCTAAACACCATAGTGAAGTTACAATTAAGAAAAGTTCTGAAGCAGGCTAACATCGCATTGGTTACACAGGGAAAAATAAGAGAGTAGCAATAAAACGAGACAGAGAGAGAGAGAGAGAGTGTGAGAGAGAGAGAGAGAGAGAGAGAGAGAGAGAGAGAGAGAGAGAGAGAGAGCTCAGCGTGCAGCTTTAGAGTGAAGCTTTGTGGTTACTCAGCTGCTTGGCCTACCCCCTCTGGGCTGCACAACTGGACTGCCACCTGACTCCCACACTGCTCTGAATAAACAACAGAGAGGCACTGGAGCCTTAACCACATGATCCTGACTCCCAGCACAGCCACCAGCAGCAGCTCTGCCCTGGAAATGCCGAACATATCTGCAAAGAAACAGGCTTTCATTGATAACTCCCGTCACTGGAGACCCTATTCAGCTGCATGACTGAACCAAACCAAATGACATCATTCAATAAACTGCACCCTTTACTATGCAACTCTCACAGGTACATGAAACGTATGCGACAGCATTTTCAAAATCTGAGACCGTACTTGGTTCAATAACATTCTGGGGTTTCCTTTGAAATGGTAAGAGTAAAAACACAACAATCTTTTACTAGATTTACTGTTTGAGTTACAACAGAGCTTGATTAAACTCCTAATGTGATAAACAGTGGCAGGCCTAGGACTTTATTTGAAACCATTACAATTTCAAGTTACACCTAACCTAAGATATATGTACAGTTTGGCTATAGAGAACACTAGTTTACTGGTCTACTCTTCAGGTTTCCTGTCTGTCCCACTCCACGTGGTGAACACAAAAACTACCCTGATTTTGACACAACCTTCACCCTAGCCTCTTACCGATGTTATGGATTGCATGCGTCTATAATCCGATAAACTCTAAATATTTGTAACCTTATGGGTGCTGTGTGATGATGAAGACCCCATGTTTGCGTGCACTACCTCTGGGGTCTTTCTCAACCCTCTGAAGAGGTCTGCGGTGTTGAATGAACAGCAGACACATTATCAGGCGAGTGTTAAATTCAGCATTTCTGTGAAAATAGAGTGTTGCCGTTATAATAACTACTACACCAATGGGTTTATTTTAGATTGTAGCTCTGTAGTTTCATACTATTTCTGTCATGTTTCCTTCCACAAAAAAATAGGTCAGATCCCACCCTTGACTGAACAGTAAATTAAGAGACAGTTTCTCTTTTCAAACATCGAACAAACGTTGGTATGTGTGTGTGGCTTTTTATTTTTTTATTTTTTTTTAGTTCCTTCCGGTTATGACAAAAAAAAAGTAGACAAAGAGACAATAACTTGAGGGTAGATAAAAACATCAAGCACTTTGAAACTAACAAGTAAAAAAACCAAAAAAAACCCCAAAAGGTTTCTTTGGTAAGGAGTAACTGTTTCCTGTTACGTTTGCGCGTATTCTTTTCAAACCGTCATTAGGAGTCGGTCGATATAAATTCATGACAACAGGCCTTCACGGTGTTACAACCAGAAAAAAAAAAAAAAAAACTACTCCATTATACTAACTTCATCCAGACCTGTAAAACAGCCAGCAGTGTACCAGTGAAGGTTTTATTAAATCTGAAAGAAACATGAGAAAGACTTATTGTCAGAACATTTGGTCATTGAATTTTACAAAGTTTCTTTTTGTATTACTACAAGTTTAGCAATTTAGTACAGTTACTTTAAGGATACTCTTTTAAAGTTTACCATAATATTTTTTGCAGTTTTCCCATGGTTTTTTTCCCATGGTTAAACTATGCATTTACCATAGTTAACCCTGGTTTACCATGTTTTTTAATATGCTTTACCATATCTTGCTATTTCTTTGCAATGCTTGCCTATGCTTTATTATACTTTGCTATGCTTTTACTATGGGAAACCTGTATAAGGGTACTTTATACAATCTAGCTTTAAGAATATTGGATTTCTTCCCTGAAGAAATTACATCTTTTAAAAGCTGGCACTCAGATTGAATTAAATATTCCAATATGACCCTTGGTTAAAGAATTCAAGATGAACCCCTGCTTATAAAAAATGATAAGGTAAAAAAACAGAGGTCTGTAAGATGGGAATCTGCATTGCATACTAACGCTACTGAAGATTAAAGCTGTTTAAAGATATGCACTAACATTAAAAAAATATGCAAAGTAGTAAAAATGACCTTAAAATACGCAAAACTGCACGATGAGATGCGATCAATATTAAAAGACTACGCTGCTAAAGAAATATCACAGGGAACTCTCAACGCCATGAGACACACAAATCTGCAGCACACAACAGGAAATGCTAATGAGAGCTGCAAGAATGCTTAACATAAGAAGTTGCTAAATTGGGACGATGCAATCTGCTTTAGCTAAAACTGAACAAGAGGTTTGTTTTCAGAATGTTACATATATATATATAAAAAAACACATTTCCAAATGTTCTTATTAAAAAAAAAAAAATCAGTGCATACACATTCTTGTTTGAGGATTTTAATTCATTGCAAGAAGTACAATTATTGTGATAATCATTTTTTCGTAACTGTGATACACAAATTCCATTAACGTATAACACTAATGTAAAGGAACGTTCATTCTGATTTTCAAACACAATAAATAGAAATCTCCATCCGTACAATGTGATGTTGGGTATTACGATACAGGTCATGAAATCCAGTAGACATCCAGCTGCAATGATAAAGACACTAGCTGGACCATTTGGCTCTGTGGCTCTAATTAAACTTACTTAAGTACTGGGTGTGTTTTATTAACTCTTTGATGCTCTTCATGTCTAGCTGTCTTCCACAGATATTTTAAACATGTGCATGTTTGAGCAGCCCATGTGTCTTTATAGAAGCAGCACCATCTAATGATCTGGATGAAGCTTCCTTTAGTTCTGTTGAGAACAGACTGTAGTGCATGTGCTGGAGATTACTAATATCAAGTCTACATTACGTCTATGACTGGCAACTATAACTGAAGAGCAGCTTGAGAGTTGCAGAATTGTAATAAGTTATTACATCATAAAAAGGGTGATGGAACAGTAAGCCAGCTATATACTCCCGAGCATGACTAAGAGTTTCTCAGAAGTTTTACCTCGCAAGCAGTGCCAGAAAACTTGAATAGTTGCTCAAAAGAGTTTGCCACTTCAAGAAGTTCAAAAAGTTTAGAAGATGTGTGTCAGCAATTCCATATGGAGCCCCAAACTGGAAACATTTCAGATTTTCTGAAGTGCTCAGGTTCATAAAAATAGACCAACCACTACCCACTTGCAAATCGGGTTACTTGTGTAACAAAGTGATCTTTTTCGACGTATCAATTGTTTCCCTATTCAAGTTTTATAAAGTATTTAGCACCACATTATAACAGCTCTTGTTCTTCTGCTGAGCTTTTTATTCCTTTACATTTTCATTTGGACATTTCTTAAAGATGAAGTCCATACTGCTTCCTTGTACCTAATCACTTCAAAATAGTTTTTTTTGTTTTTTTTGCCAGCTGCACAAATATGCAGCATCAATGCACACCGCTTTTGCCTGCTAAGACCAGGGGCAGGAGAGGATAAAGTTTATAATTACAACCAAACAATTTCCGACACAGAGAATCCAAGGTAAAAGCACTGAGCTCATGAGGCTCATGAAAAGAGTTGAGCCCAGGGCAGCCAGCATGATAGCCCTGAAGCCCCAGGTGTGTTTAAAAAAGACTTCTCTAATCATCAAATCACAAAATCGTGTATCATCTCCACTAACATGTCATTTCTTTGTGTCAATTTACTGCATTCTTTCATTTTTTAATCTTCCAGAACATTATAGCCTGCCCTCAAAATAGGGAGTCACCCTACTTCAACCTGCAGAGACAGAAAGCGACAGGAAACAAACTGTTACAGGAAAAGTCTCCACATGATTTTCTGAAGTGAGGCAGGGAAGCATATTAACGTTGCACTGTTCATTAAAGCTCTTGCGGGAAGCACTGTGCCCTGAAGCCTGTCTAACACAGACACCTCAGAAATTCAACCTTGAAAATGATAACAGGATATTAAAACAGGTAAGAAATACAAATTTAAGAACATTCACCATATCCCTTTAGAGTTCTGGAACTGCTCTGGAATCACAACAGAAATGAAAACCCTTTTCCCACTTTCTTTTACAGATGTACCGTAAAAAGCATGTTTTAAAACCTTAAGGGTGGCCGGTGGTTCCCCATTTGACATTACTGGCTTTGTAAGACTGGGAACTAAGATTTCACACTACCGAAATTCTGAGATTCACATGCTCTTTAGCTGAGGCTATAGCAAGAACGCCTCCCCCCCCCCCATAAAATGTTTCACAAGTAAATCTTCCCCCGAAGATTGCTCACAATTTGTGCACCATCGAGAGTAACCATATTTCTCGGTGCTGATTTGAAAGTTTGTTATCGGCTGTAGTCACACCACTATAAATGCAGAAATGACTGTGGATGAGTAATAGGCTGAGTGGGAGGGATTCTCACTGTTTAGTTTCTGATCCCCGGCAGGGATCCCCTCTTCCCACTCATATTTCCAGACAGGTGAGCGACAGATGCGTGCTCAGAATTTAGAGACAGACACACCATGAACAAGTCAACCATTTTAATGAAATGACTCCAGAAATCTTACCTGAAGTGTACTTCCATTTGTATGTGTTTAAGAAAAGCACATGTTACATTTATTAGCGCTCTTCAGTAAGAAGCATTGTACAGTGCCTTTACTTCTTTGTAGGGTTCAATCTGTGTTCTGGGTTCTCCCATAGAATTATATATTGTTTGCCCTTAAATTCCCTAAATTTGCCTTCACCTGGTTTTAGGTTTACCTGGAGAATCCGAAGTGCCAGGACTGGACAGTCTTCCTCATTCCATTTAAATCATGTGACAATGTAACCTTTTAACTCTCCCAGCCCCACCTACTCAACATACACCTGCTGTATACAGACAGAGAAAGTAGAGCCGATAGGGTACAATGTCACGTGACTTGAATGGGACGAGGAAGGCTTGTTAATACCAGCATTTAGGATTCTCCAGTCAAGCTCAAAGCCAGGTAAAGACAGATCTATAGAAATAGGAAAATAACTCCATTTTGGAGCCACCAAACCCAGAACCATCATGCAAACACCATGAATAAGTAAGGGGATTCACCGCTGAAGGGATCCTTACGCTATTTCATGATGCTAGATGTGTGTGGGAGCTACAGAGTTTCAATAATACAGTAAAGGTTTGTGCGCCGGTAGACACTTTGTTCCACTCATTGACAGTCTTTTCAGCAGCTGGCTTTCCCAACTGGTGTGACAGCCGTCAGCAGGGTGAACTCTGACCCCAGCCACACAGGGAATCCCCCACAGCCTCCAGACTGATATCCTGTGCCATTTCCTGTTTACAAACCTGCCAGGGTAGGGAACAAACTGCACATCTGATTGTAATAATTCTATATATACAGTACTGTGCAAAAGTTTTAGGCAGGTGTGAAAAAATGCTGTAAAGTAAGAATGCTTTCAAAAATAGACATGTTAATAGATTATATTTATCAATTAACTAAATGCAAAGTGAGTGAACAGAAGAAACATCTAAATCAAATCCATATTTGGTGTGACCACCCTTTGCCTTCAAAACAGCATCAAGCATCAATTCTTCTAGGTACACTTGCACACAGTTTTTGAAGGAACTCGGCAGGTAGGTTGGCCCAAACATCTTGGAGAACTAACCAGTTCTTCTGTGGATTTAGGCAGCCTCAGTTGCTTCTCTCTCTTCATGTAATCCCAGACAGACTCGATGATGTTGAGATCAGGGCTCTGTGGGAGCCATACCATCACTTCCAGGACTCCTTGTTCTTCTTTACGCTGAAGATAGTTCTTAATGACTTTTGCTGTATGTTTGGGGTCGTTGTCATGCTGCAGAATAAATTTGGGGCCAATCAGATGCCTCCCTGATGGTATTGCATGATGGATAAGTATCTGCCTGTACTTCTCAGCATTGAGGAGACCATTAATTCTGACCAAATCCCCAACTCCATTTGCAGAAATGCAGCCCCAAACTTGCAAGGAACCTCCACCATGCTTCATTGTTGCCTGCAGACACTCATTCATGTACGCCTCCAGCCCTTCGCGAACAAACTGCCTTCTGCTACAGCCAAATATTTCAAATTTTGACTCATCAGTCCAGAGCACCTGCTGCCATTTTTCTGCACCCCAGTTCCTGTGTTTTCGTGCATCGTTGAGTCGCTGGCCTTGTTTCCACGCCGGAGGTATGGCTTTTGGCCGCAAGTCTTCCATGAAGGCCACTTCTGACCAGACTTCTCCAGACAGTAGATGGGTGTACCAGGGTCCCACTGTTTTCTGCCAGTTCTGAGCTGATGGCACTGCTGGACATCTTCCAATTGCGAAGGGAAGTAAGCATGATGTGTCTTTCATCTGCTGCAGTAAGTTTCCTTGGCTGACCACTGCGCTCTACGGTCCTCAACGTTGCCCATTTCTTTGTGCTTCTTCAAAAGAGCTTGGACAGCACATCTGGAAACCCCTGTCTGCCTTGAAATTTCTGCCATGTGAGAGACCTTGCTGATGCAGTATAACTACCTTGTGTCTTGTTGCTGTGCTCAGTCTTGCCATGGTGTATGACTTTGACAGTAAACTGTCTTCAGCAACCTCACCTTGTTAGCTGAGTTTGGCTGTTCCTCACCCAGTTTTATTCCTCCTACACAGCTGTTTCTGTTTCAGTTAATGATTGTGTTTCAACCTACATATTGAATTGATGATCATTAGCACCTGTTTGGTATAATTGTTTAATCATACACCTGACTATATGCCTACAAAATCCCTGACTTTGTGCAAGTGTACCTAGAAGAATTGATGCTGTTTTGAAGGCAAAGGGTTGTCACACCAAATATGGATTTGATTTAGATTTTTCTTCTGTTCACTCACTTTGCATTTAGTTAATTGATAAATATAATCTATTAACATGTCTATTTTTGAAAGCATTCTTACTTTACAGCATTTTTTCTCATCTGCCTAAAACTTTTGCACAGTACTGTATATATATATATATATATATATATATATATATATATATATATATATATATATATATATATATATATATATATATATATATATATATATATATATAATAATTGTGTCAACAATGTGTCTTTGTGTATGTGGAATAAGAGTTAAGTATGTAGTAAAATGTTTCATGGACAAAAAAGAAGACAATTAATCAGACTGGTGACCAGTTAACTGTGGTTAATGTGAAATGTTAAACGACAGCTCCAATATAAAACACACACAACCCAGATAACAGCGACACATCATGCAGGTTTTGTCAACGGCATTTTCAATATCAAAACAAAAACATCTTCAGAATAGAAGAAAATAAAAAGAACAAATAAAAACACAGCAGTCCTCATAATCGCATATTTGTAAAATCCCCAAAAGGTCAATAGGAAGCTGTAGGAGTCTAACTATTCAGTTATTTGACGATCATTTTGGCCTGAAGTCTTGAAGGCAGTTGTGCTCGTCATATAATGAGACAGACCCAGTTGGTGCATAAGAGTCGACATTTTGTCTTGTGTAGTTCCAGAGACATGTGGCCGATACAGATTCACCGCAGGTTTAAGTAAACACTATTTTAAAACATATGACCACATTATATATATATATATATATATATAAAAAATTTTTTCCAACCACACAGTTACAAATTGTTTTTCCCCCCCTTTTCTGATCATACATTTAAGAATATAAAAGTCGTCAAGTAAAAAACTAAATCAGAAAAGTAAATACAATTTTAAATATGTATGGTAAAAGAAAAAAGTATCTGATGCAAAAAAAAATAAGATAATAAATAAAAAATCAAAAGGCTGTATATCACATTAACATCAGGATCTACTATATATGTCATATTTCTATGTATCCTAAAGCTCTGTAAACATAGGCAGGTAAACATGCTCTTCTCTACTGTATATTTATATTCACTGCAATACGAATACACCAAAATGTACTTCCTAATTTCTTATTGAGTAATCTTCTTTATATCATGCTGTTAGTATTGTAACAGAATCAACAGAAGTGCCATTCAAAGGGCATGCCTTACAAAACTGACCTGCAATTCACTACAGTAATTAGCTCAGGAACAGCATCTTTAAAACAGTAGATTCGCTGCATTCGAGTCGAAACAATCTTGCAGTTTGAATACCTGATAAAGCCTACATGGTCTCTCTATGTACACATGCATCTATGCACCATGTCAAACAGTTTTGTTAAATTGTTAGGATGGAGTAATGTAATGTATTTCGAGCGAGGAATGGCAGAGACCGAGTTTACTGCATCTATTTGTGTTTTAACCTTGGTTGATGTGGCCAAACTTTTGTTTGACAAACAAACTGGGTATTAGCTAATACCAAGTTCTGCAATATTTTCCATTGAAAGCGTCACAAAGGAGACACGTAAATAACAGTAATGTATCGCGGTTTATTTACTAAAGGACTTTGAAACTACCGATTATTTAACTCTCAACAAGTCTTTCAAAAACACTCCCCGCCATTTAAATCCTCACAGACTGGGCATTCTGAGCTGTTTTCACATGCTTTTAAAAGATACACAGAGACTAAAGAGCACAGCTAAATGTGTTTCTAACACAAGGCATTATAATCATCTAGGCAGACATAAGATATGCTAGTGCTCTCCAGAATCATATAAGTATATCCATTAATCTGAGACCTTTACATAAACATTTTATTTAGCACTCCAGTAATAAATCATGGTAACAGGGGGGGTTTAAAAACTATAATAATAATAATAATAATAATAATAATAATAATAATAGTTAGAAAATAAATCATTTTATCCCCTGCTTCATTTTAACAAACGAGGTACTGGTTTTCCACTATGCAGAAATCAATTTGATCGAGTCATTGCTGTGGTGTACACACTGGAGGCTAGATATTTTAAAGACTTTCACTCAAGTTTGTTATTAGCACATTATTTCTTACTGGAAGAAAAAAAAAAAAAACAATTACAAAATACAAACTTTACAAGCCTCTACACAAGTTTATCTCTAGCTTGGATTAACAGTTGTGCAATCTCAAGTACAAAGCTTCAAATTGAGAATCTACTGTAGCTAGCCCTAGGTTCATTTTCTTAAGAAAACAACAATGGATTGTAACAGACAGGGTTATATCTGAAAACCAAGTAAGCTGTTTCTGAATATGACCATAAATGCTATTCGTTTTATATTTTTTATTCAATAAAACAAGAATTTATATTTGTTCCATATGTCAGTCTTATTCTAGTTTTATATGTTGATTTTAGGCAGGATTATTACACCTAAATCTATCTATCCAGCTTATATTTGTGTGGGTGTGCATGGTACCAATCCACAATTACGTCTAAAACGAGATGCCAGGTTTCCACACCGCAAGCAGGGTCAGAGGTTCTGGGAATTGAAAAAGTAACCGAGGACTAAATGTATTTGACGCAGCGGTCATTAGTAAACAGCTCTGAGAACCAAGGCCTTTATTCTCGGCCTACTTCTCTGCACAAAATGGCCACCATTTGTTTACAATTGGAGCCCACTCTTGCCAACGTTGTTGCTTCCTTTTTTGTAAATACTGTCATGCGTTTTCTTTCATTGGTAAACTGATTTTCAAAACTTAAGTGGATGTTTTGAATCCGCATGTGTTTCAACGCAAACCGAAGTAAGCTTTTCTTTATTCTTGGAGATAACTCAACCCTTAGGCCCAAAGTTCCTCACCCGGGGAGTCCGTGGGTGTTGTATGTAGCGGACAGAGCAGCCCCAGAGACAGTGTGGGCGGACCAGATAAAGTTCAGTCTCAATATGTGTCGCTGTTTCGCTCTAAGCGAGAGCCACAGCCTCACCTCGCCTAACGTTTTTCTCATGTTCAGAAGATATAGCTGCTGTGGTTTATCACGCACAAAAACACATTCAAAAAAACTGTTCATACACCTTTTCTAGCCACATGAAACCAGGTACTAAAATATAAATATTGCATCGGATCGGCAGGCCTTTACAATTGAGTTAAACAGTTTGAAAACCATTAAAACTGTTCTTGGCTGCTGTCAAACATCCCAGCAACTGATTCAAACAGTTTCATGAACTGTATTTGAATAGGATATTAGATGCTATTTGTAAAAAGTAAAGAGAGGAATTATTTGTATCATCTGATAAGAAAAAGGCCCCTTTTAATAATGGAAGTGAGTAAATTTACTCTGAATTGTGCTGGAAAGTTTTAAAAAGCACATATCTGCTGGTTACACCACATGAACTAGGCCTACGTTTCTATGGGGTGAGTTCATGGTTTAAACGTTAACCCAGCATTAAGCATTTCAAAGTTTGTTGCTATCCTTCGTGTTTATATAGTATTAACCATACAGTTCAAGGGTATTGTTTAACATCCAACATTACTCATAGCTGATTTCATACACACATCTGTGTTGTACATATGCATTACTTTACACATTAATACTGTTTATTTTAAATTCTATTGTGCTTCTTTTTATAGGCTGTCGAAGTGGTTAAACTTCTCAAATGTGTTAATGTTTAAACCTTGAATCTCAAAGTTAAAATGGTATTTCTGAAATGTAACCTGCAGGGCAAGCACTTGGTTCTGGTCACTCAATTATAGAACAAGGGAAGAGAATAAATGAAGATTTTAGAAACCGTACCGAAGACCTGGATGTCTATTTTTGCAGTTTACATTGGCCCTCAGGTCACAGAACAGCTTCTCGGCATAGCTTTACACAGCAAACCAAATATCACAGACTTTAAAGGTCAACACTGACTTCCTGTCACAATCAACTTCCTCACTGCGGACAGTACGAGTTGTGTGTGCGTGAGTCAGATACAACTGCCTTTATTTTTCATTGGTTACCAAAGCCAAACAAAGACTGTATTGACTGGCTCTCCAATAAGCTTAGTGCAGAGCGTGTGTCCCTCATTGAAAGCACTGGGATAAACAACACTGTTTCAGAGAGTGAACCACGGTGACAGGGCCTATTATTGCTAAGCTGGTAACCAGGCCCTGCTTGTGTTTTCATTCAAAAGAGGCCGAACCAAACCCTCGGGCTTCTATACAAATACCCAGCAATGAAGGGGGAAAAAAAAGACCATTCACTGTCTGTTTTACTAAACCCTAGAACTGACTGACACGCAAAGTTTTAGAAACCCTTATGTATGTTTGTTTGGTTGTTTGGTTGTTTGTTTGTTTTTTTTGCATTTTAAAAGGATTCATTTATTCAGGATTCATTTACTCTAAAGCTGATAAAAAAAACAAAACATGCATTTAAAATAAAAAGTCAAGCAGATTCTTTTTTGAGAATGCTGGTCAGTTTATGGGAATAAGCACTGGTTTATTAAAATAGTCTTATCTTGTAGTGACACCTCTGCACTTTTGAGTTGATAATATAAACTGCAAAAAAAGAGACATACAGTTCTCTGGTACACTTCAACGGTGCATATTTCCTTAAATCAAGCACAGAAATGTCTGCTCAGCAAATTCTCTCTCTGCTGATCTCTGGGGATTTAAGAGCAATGCTGTGTAAGTTGTAGGTGCACATTTATTTTTTAATGAGTTTAGCGAACCAGAAGCAGCGGAGACAGATTCAGCAATCAAGGTTACAGCAGAGGCACTGACTGAAATACATCTGGTCAAAGCAGGAAGCAGAAAAAAAGCCCAAATCAATAACATTGTTCTCAAAATAACTACTGGAAACACAGGGCGATATTTATCAGGTGAAATAAATGGAAGACAACGTTAAAAGCCTGTGAAATATTTTATTTAGATCTAGTACTGTCTGGATTTTGTTTTAGAACAATACCAGGGCCCTATTTTGAAAGGCACATTTTCAAAGAAATAAAATCACTGTATTAGTAAAATAGAAAGCAAGAAACATACACACTGAGCTTACATGTTGCAGATTACTGTACATATCACAAGAAAACAATAACAGCTTTGTTTTCAGGTACAGTCCCACTGTGTTCCTATTGATTGCCATGTAAAGCCATCTTCGATTTTAGGGCTACCTACGGTGACCAGATGTCCCGGTTTAGCCGGGACAGGCCCAGTTTTCCATCAAAGGTCCCAGTGTCCCGACATTTTGCTCACAATCTTTAAAAAGCCCAGTTTTTTTTTCAGCCACTTCATGTTGACACACTCTAAATACCTTTTGTCAAAATAACATAAACAACTGCTTTTAGTTCATGGCACCTGCAGTGATGAACAAAATAAAATTAAAAAAAAACAAGGTAATCAAGAACGTTATTTTTATAACATGATTAACACGCGCTTACTCCTCAGTGCGTCATGCATTTTCATTTAGTTTATATTCGATATGAATCTGCAATTGTGTGTAATATGGTAATTTTGTAGCTGTTCAGTTCAGGTGAGATTTAGCTCAGAGAGAGCAGAGAGAGGTTGCACTTATCCGAATCCACCAAGTTAAACCCCTTCAACAACATCAATAAACAGAGCCTGACTCAGTGAGTAAAAAAAGAAAGAAAGAAAGAAAGAAAAATGCCAAAACGTAAATGCATTTAATGATTTAATCTATTATTATTAAACTCAATATAAAAGTACGCAATACGTAAAACAAAATATGGCTACTTAAACTAAATTAGCCGCAAATACACCCACGAGTGCACTAAACTTAGCTACCTGCTTAAAAAAAATAAATAAATAATACTAATCAATTATTTAACAATGTGTCCCGGTTTTGAGCTTTGAAAATCCGGTCACCCTAGGCTTACCCTATATTAAGTTCCGAGGCCCAGTTGCAGCTCTGTTAACTTTCCTCTCTCATTAGACGACACAGAGACACATCTGACAGCTCGTATGCCGAATCGGTAATGCAGTTGAAGGGCTCTTAAGCCTTCGAGTTGTTTGTTTCTCAGTTTTGTACATCACTGTTGAATATTCATCTTTTAAAAAAGAAAATGGGAATTCATTAAAGTCTGCAGCACATGCTTTGAAAATATAAATCCTACAGCGATAGTTTGTTGCACGAGATTCTCTGTCCCTTGAGGACAGCAGCCACCCCCAAGATTAAAATCACATTTTGTTGGCCCCTTGACTGGCTTTGATAAAGATGTTCCACTGTATTACTACTGAGTTTCTGCCAGTCTCTTGAACAGTCTTTGTTTTATCTGCTGTACGATCTGCAAGCCCTGTTTTGTAATCTGCTGGCCATCGTCTTCCGCACCCGTAATGGAAAAATTTGAGGCGTTTATTTGTGAAACTAAAGAAGAAAAAAGAAAGTCAAAACTACCCCCTATATAATTGATAACACAGTTACGTTTCCTTCTGAACACCATTTCACGCATCTTTTATCTTAGCTGTGTGATCTAGTGCTGTGCATTGGCACAGCTTAAACTGTGTATAGTATACAGTGGAGTAGCCCTAAATCTGAACAAACTGGAACACCACTAAAATATAGATTTCACTTAATATTGAACTTCTAGTAACACATATACTAGGTAATGCATTTATCTAACTTCTAGAAGTCTTGCTCCTTCTTGTCAGAATGCTTTACTTTTCGTGCCTGAGTGTCAATGGCAGAGCAATGATGAATATTAAAGACATTGCATCAAGAGAACTTCTGACCGAGATGTGAGTCATGTGACTTAGCTTGCCTAATATGCATGTTCAGGCTTGACTGCACCACTGGTAGTGTATGTTTTAAAAATGTGCACTATTCCCTCATCACGGATTGAAACATCTCTAATATTTAAATCGTGGATAGATTTTATTGTTTAAGTTTTCAGTTGTAATTTCAAGGGATACATCGTTTTGCTGCTTGTTTTTTATGACCTACAGAACAGGAAGTGATTTGTAGGTGTTCTCAAAACCTAAAGTATAGGGTTTGATATATCTTTCTGAACCAATTCAATGTTTAAAACAAACATCTTCAGCACAGGGGACTAATAATCTTCAAAGTATGTTAAAGTCTTGGTTATCACTCCTTCAAATCTCTGTTGCCATGGAAACTTTCCTTATGCTATTTAGAGAGGCTGCACAGAAAACAGAATTCAATGGCCAAGCACGGTAGACTGTATCTCATACAGCAGCTTCTCAACACTCGAGCTATCCCTGCAGAGGTACAGGCTCAGGAATTATTCCAAGAGTCTGCTATACTTAAAGCTACAGCGGCAACATAGACCATTGAGGCGGTTACTGTGAACCCGAACACCCATACTCTATACACTGCAGTGAGGCTCAACTGTGAAAAAGTACCAAACCTTTTGGGGGTCAGTAATAAATGGTAGTAAACTAAATACAATTCACACTCCCTGGTCTTCAAAGCTGTGCCCATGGGCAAATTCTACCACAGTTGTGTGCCCTCAATGGCAGCTGACATAATGTTATCTATATGCTTGTGATCACATTCCTAATTATACTCATTCGCTAGCAGAGAAAATCTGTACATTCTACTACCCTGTAATTTCCGCCTTTGTATTTAAGAATTTTAAAGAGAGGAAAATAGTCTGATGTGAAAAACTGAAACGTGGCCAAAATCCTGATTCTGAGAGTTAAATGTCAAACCAAAACCAATGCAAAAGATCCTACGTAACCCAATGAGTGCAAACTAAATAAACAAACAATCCTTCGAGTCATTTGCAAGACAAGTTTGCAGTAGGAATGGACAGGAAAATCCACTAAAACTCTGGATATTACATTGGTGCCACTGGATACATTGGACTGGCAAAGTCGTTGAATTTGAAACGTGCCTTATCTGCATTGCATAATAAACGGTTGTTTGATTGAAGCTCTGTATTACTCGGAGAGTGACGAGTGCATGCAAAGCCACAGTGCAGCCCAATCCTTTAACAAGTTCTGGGATTAAATCAGCTACTAGGAACGGAGAACTGCCTTGTTCATAAATAATATGATGTGCTGCTGGATAACAGCAGCGATGTGTTCCTTTCAGCACCAGACTGCAAAGCAAATAACCTAATGAGAAACAATGTGTGCATAGCATATTATACCAACAACACATGCACTGCAGGTCACTCTGCATGTCATATATATATATATATATATATATATATATATATATATATATATATATATATATATATATATATATATATATATATATATATAAACACATACCAGAGCTGTTATCATGTATACAACTTGGCTTCAGAGAAGCGTATTCCACAACTGCTTCCTGTTTAGCAAGAACTGGAAATGTCACCCAGAAAAATAAAGAAAAAAATAAAGAAGAAGATGATCAGGCAATCATTCCTGGCTAAAAACTTGAAATGTATTATTTTTTTTCAGTATTTATATGCAAGAAAGAGTTTAAAACCATACAGTCTATTACCAAACAAGTTAGTCAAACATGTCTTCTTGGTTTTTTTTTTTTAAGTTCTCAATGCATATATTATTTTGCATGAAAATATGCATTTTCTACATTTGAGTTTGCTTCTTTTGTTGGTCTACACATACACACATATTACAAAAAAGGATCCATTTTGTTGTTATGAAAATGTATAGATATTTGACCACATATAAAATATAAGTTTGCCCTATATTACTGTACATCTTTACATATACAAAAAGACAAATGGATCATATACAATATTGTAGCATTCACACACATATATATATATATATATATATATATATATATATATATATATATATATATATATATATATATATATATATATATTTAAATTTGAAAAAACAATAACCCTGTGATGGTCACATTTCCTCTGACTCTGTGAACGGCTGGTGTGAGAGGAAAGCCCCTTCACACAGCAGGAAACGAAGGACCACACACAGAGAGGGCCTGTGGGAGTCTAACCAGGGCTGACCACAGGGGGCGAGCCCAGACAGGAAGTCAGGACACCAGACTAACAGCTCTGTCAGTGAGCAGGCCAGGCCCCTCCAGCCTGCATGTAAAGGCGACAGTTCACACGAGCAGAACGTTTGCACTGTCTTCAGTTCACACGAGCAGAACGTTTGCACTGTCTTCAGTTCACACGAGCAGAACGTTTGCATCGTCTTCAGTTCACAAGAACAGAACGTTTGCATCGTCTTCAGTTCACACGAGCAGAACGTTTGCATCGTCTTCAGTTCACAAGAACAGAACGTTTGCATCGTCTTCAGTTCACACGAGCAGAACGTTTGCACTGTCTTCAGTTCACACGAGCAGAACGTTTGCACTGTCTTCAGTTCACACGAGCAGAACGTTTGCATCGTCTTCAGTTCACATGAGCAGAACGTTTGCATCGTCTTCAGTTCACACGAGCAGAACGTTTGCACTGTCTTCAGTTCACACGAGCAGAACGTTTGCACTGTCTTCAGTTCACACGAGCAGAACGTTTGCACTGTCTTCAGTTCACACGAGCAGAACGTTTGCATCGTCTTCAGTTCACACGAGCAGAACGTTTGCATCGTCTTCAGTTCACACGAGCAGAACGTTTGCACTGTATTCAGTTCACACGAGCAGAACGTTTGCACCATCTTCTTAACGAAAGTAGCTTGAGAGCAGCTTGTCTGCTCTTATATAAAACAGTCAGACTGTCCTCTGTGTTTACTGTAGAAATACAAGGGATGCCCCCTGGCACACTACAACAGCAATCGAGGACATCTGTTCAGGCCACAAGTACTTGGTATATTTTAAGTGGCTGTGATAACACATACATTATGCTATGCAATGTACTGTATTGTACTGTAGTATTGCGTAAGTTCTATTTGTAAGTTGCAAATTGTAAGAGATTATGCCTTTTGTTTAGCCAGCTGAAATTGGTCAAGCTGGTACTTCTTGGCACTGCCTGGGATGGATTTTCATTTTAATTGTGGGTACAGTTCTACACGTGAAGTACATTCTGTAGTACATAACACACAGTAAATGTTGATACAAGTGGAAAGTAGGACAAGATGTACTTTCATACAGTAATTACTGCAACTTAAAATGTGGAAGGAAAACCTTAGAAGAGTCTTGTTTTGCAAATACTTTTTCTGTAACAAAGTTTTGAGGTAGTGGTCCGAGGCTGAGAGAGGGAAAGGTTCTTCCAGTAAGCCTTTGCCCGGTAGTTACTGGAGCATAATGTGGTCACTAGATTAAAAAAAAATGTTAGCAATTGAGGACATCTGTTCAGATGGAGAGTAGCTGGGCTCGTCTCAGCAAGAGTAAAATAGACAAGTGTTTTTAATCAGCACTGCCTGTCCTCACATAGCAGTGCAATATGCAGACAGATGCACATCACTGAGAAACAACCGCTCCGATTCTGGACTCAATTGTTCCACCCTATTCCGTACTGTCCTGTCCTTTATGAATACCCTACAGCCTCTGAATACCTGCCACATGTAGTGCACACTGCTGGGTAAGTGAACCGACCCTGCTGTAACACCGAATCCTGGGTTTCCCTTCTTTAGCTATACTTATTCAGTATTGCAGATGAACTGAATAACTGATCGTACTTCTCATCACAGCAGGAATAAGTCACCTCTCAGTCTGTACTAATAGGAAGGAGCTCCTGCAGTTACAGGAGGGGAGAAAAACGACATCAAATAAAGTTAGTTCTGAAACCCCGGACTGGGCACAGCAGGGAGAGTGTGGGTTTCAAGCCACGATTGCATGACTGATTAATTATTAATCAAATGTCATTCCATAAAACAATGAAAGCAAAACGCTTTAAAGATGAATCATACTTCACAGGCTCGCGGAGATAACTTTCAATTTACTCTCTAAAGTCTAAGAAAACTGCACGGTCTTGCAAAGCAGCAGCTTCTTATTATACAGCCAATTAGAGCTTAGAGTGAAGCGCAGCGCTGACTGTAAAACGTGTATAAATCACGCTGTTTTCACCTCAATAGAAACCCGTCAGCCCTGGCTGCAATTAAACTAGCGGCTGGAGATACTGAAGTCATCATGTTCCTTTCCAGCACGTCCGTGCTTCTAAAAGCATTTCAAAAGGGCCCGAGTCTATCAATTATTAAACAGGGCCCTGGATATACTCTGCCAAAGCCTGAGAGGCGCACCCTCCCTATCTTCAGCCTGAGAAACACACACTGTGCTTCACAAAACCGTGCTGCCCACCTGTTCAGCTGCAAGCGTGAATACTGAAGCTGAAAGCAAGTACGGCTTGCTAAAGTAACGGCTTCTCCTTCCAGACTCTATTTAGCAAAGGAGGTTTGTTTTTGTTCTTCCATGACAAGTAAAACTCTCACTGGCTCATTACAGCTGATGCCACGGGCATGTCTTGTATACCTCTACAGCGATTGTGAGCTAACGCACCTTGGAGGGCAAAGACCAGCCCTGCGGCTGTCTGCTTGAGCTCACAGGGCGGCTGGCCCATATGGTCTGCTGTGCCGCAGGAGTGCCAGAACCAATGCAGGGTATCCTTTGGAATCCCCAGCAAAGAAAATGGTGTGCGGGAAGTGAGCAAACCCCAGCCAGTTTTCCTCCCTAACCTTCAACAGCACGGTTATGCCTTTACCAGGAGAGACCGGGATAAAAACATTTGTGTTTAGAAGAAGGTTCAGCTGAACAGCAGGGTTACTTAATCAAACCGAACAGTATCAATTGAAACTCCATTTTTGAACAAAAATAGATTGACTCTGTAAACATCTCCTGGGCTGCAGCCCTGTATCAAAAGACTGACAAATAAGTTTTAAAGCACGTGGTTTTCCTTAATTTTTAAGGAATACAATTAGTTTAAAACACAAAACTAGCAAGAAACTACTTAAAAAAAAAAATAGAAAACAAGGCCTCATATGGATGTTTTTCTTGGAAACCTTTCTGGTTCTGTCAGTACCAATGATATGATCGTCAGTCATAGACGACCGTTGAGGGAAAACATTACAGAATCAAAACTTGCAGTCCAGCAATATTTTTTCCATCGCTCGGATGATTTAACTCTGAGTCATAGTTCAAGCTTGGGGGCTGTTTGCTACTGTCTTCAGAGGCACACCTAAAGAACTAAAGACTAACCAGAAAGGGTATGTGATAACTAACAAATCCCACGCTAATGATATAAATATCACAGAAAAAAAATAAATAAGTGACCTTGACCTGTAATCTCCTTTAGTGTGATCTACACAGGAAGAATGTTCATCAGCTTATTGAACACATTTACGTGCAAAGACTGATCGCTAATACGTGACATGACTAATATTCAGATACTCAAGGCTGTGGAATAATAAATGTCCAAACCACTTCTCAATGACTAGTTCTCTAGATACAATACCAGTGTAACAGTGCCTTCACATTAAGTGGAATACCTTGCAGTACGAAATGCATACGCTGTTAAAGTTTGATAGTTCATAAAACCCTTCTTTACTATTGTTAATGAAACCATCAGTAGTCCAGAACAGTTTCAGGAATATCAAACTTTAAAGATTTAAAGATTTGTGAATTGAGCCCTATATATATATATTATATATAAATAAAAGTTAAATGAGAATTAACTTCAACCACTTTTGAAATGGTCTTGTGCATTTCAAACTTGATGTAATTTATCAAAATGGGCTGTCCTTATGAACAATTGCACACTATTGTCTAAAAAAAAAAGGAAAGGAAATTGCAAAGTGAACCTGGTTTCAATATCTCTACTATACATCGTAGTGTACATTAAAAAGGGACAGTTCCCCATCGTTTGATTGTATGAGTGTAACCTTATTTACCCTCTGTTGCTCCTAAAAGTACTTTTTGGCTAATACTTTAACCCCGCGTGGCTCATTGGGCTGCACAATATGGCTATTCTGATTTCCAGGTGAAAGCAGGACTATCTGCAGTTGAAGGAAGTCAGAATGCAAAAACCTTGTTGTGTGTGTATAAACATGAAACATACTTAACAATCACAGGAATACTGAAGCGGCGTGTAGTGATGTGTGTGCGTGCATGTGTGTGTATATATTATATACATTATATATATATATATATATATATATATACAGTATATACATATACACACACACACAGAGTATAGCTCCAGCTACAGTTTTCTTCAGAATATCCTGTGGCTTGTTGGTCTTCCTGCACATTCACAAGACACTCACATGCTTCTCAGTATTTTTACTGAAGACAGGTCTCATGGCAAGCACAGCCATTGCAGCACAATGATCCACTGAGCTTACATTTAAAGTCTGTATTTATGAATACTTCAATACCGTTGCTTCTTTAACAGCTTGAGAAGTAGATCTTTGTGAATCAGGCCCAAAGTGCTCAAAATACTCACAAATCCAAGCACCCAGCCCCCTCCCAAGGTGTGCAGTGCAGCTTAACTGTGGGCTGCAGGACTTCAAACACTCACAATAAACCGACAAGAAGCACAACACCACCATTTGCATAATGCGTTCCAGTCCTCCCAGAGGGATTTCTCTTATATTACACACGGTGCTGCTGAAACATGCATTCTCATCCCTAAGAGAAAAGGGTGCTCCCTCCAGTCCAGGGCAGGCTTGAGGCATGGAGACTGAACTGATACCTCCCTTACCCCTAAGAGAAAAGGGTGCTCCCTCCAGTCCAGGGCAGGCATGAGGCATGGAGACTGAACTGCTCCTTCACCTCTTCACCCATTCTCTACTGAGAAATGACTCGCTTTGCGAAAGTCATTTTCATGATAAGAAGTTCCCACAGGTAGAACTCACACAGCCGTCAGGGAACTGACCCAGCAATGACAAGAACAGCGAGTCCCAGCTAACCACAGGGCTAGGAAGGCTGCATCACGTGTGGACTACGACAGAAAAAAGCCTGGAGGAAATGGAAAGTTTCAAACACTACCTGAAAGCACGGCTTGCAAACAGTTTTCAGTGCCAGATAAATGAATGTGTTTCAATACTATGCTGCCTTCAAAATTGCACATTCAAGACCTTATAATGAAAGTGCACAACACTTAAGATTCATCCTTTTTTATATACTTTAACATGCTGTGTATTTACTTCCATACAAGATTGCAGCTTGTGTTTAGTTGAAATTATTTCTAGCGTACTGTGAAACCTGGACACAGTATTAAAGCCTGCCAATGGCCTAACAAAACTTATCCTCAATAAGGTGGTGACTTTACTACACAGAGACTGACACATTTTTTTTAAAGAATTTTACCAAGAGGTTTTTTTAATTGTCTCTTTCTTCAATGCACAGTGACCTAGCTTGCTGCTGCCGTTTCTAATCGTTATTTAAAGAAGCTCCAGTTATGACCTTTAGAATTGCTGCATGCGTGTTTTTATTTTCTGTTCCGTTTAGGCAGTAGAATGAATAGCACGGTGTTTTTGCACGAGGGAGGACTGGGTGGAGATGCATTGATTTTTTGGAGAGAGCGCCCCAGGGGGATAGGTCGAGACAGGGTTACAGATACAGGAACACACACAATCTGGGTCAGTAGGGTGATTGCTGTGGAATAAAAGTGTAGCAAAGTCTAATAAAAGCACTTTAAAGCGCATTGTAAAGCACAGAGGTATGGTAAAGCATATATCTTAAATGCATAGCATGACCAAGAGATAAACTCTATTGAAGTTAGAGGTGCAATCAGAAATCCACTTCCAAATCGAATATCAGACAGATAATAATCAATGCACTGATCAATGATTTCATGTATGTGTGCTGTCTTTAGAAAGGTTCTACACGTTTAGCATGAGGAATAATAAAGGGAAATGCATTTTAATTTTAAAAATGAGCCAGACAGCGTCTCATCCAGATAGACTGGACTTTACCAGCGGCTATGACATGTGTTGAGTGGGTGTCGATGAAGCTTGATCATTCTGCGTGGGCAGCTCCTGCTTTACAGATAAAATACCATGGCAGGATTATAACAGACAAAGGCTGTTAGTCCAGAAACTGGAAACGCTTCCAATATGTAGAACACCGTTTTGTGTAAAAAGGCTTGTCCTTCTAATATGAAAAGACATTTTGAATATATTGTTTAAACACGTACGAAGCATATATTTCATCCATCATACCTTTATGTGTTTACTATATTAAACTGGTGCTTGGCTTGTACAGCCGTATCATTTTAAACGTATGTCCCGTTGAAATATACATATATTGGTAATTATTGTTTTTCACATGGAAGATGGCCCTTTAATCTGTTCCATGTATAGCGTAATACATGAAAGTTGCACATCGATGTCGCAAGTTATTATCTAAAAACATAAAAATAAATAAAAAGGGGTTTTTAAAAATTGATTCAGGCTCTGTTTTTTTTGTGGGTTATTTATAACAAGATTTTTCTCTTCCCATGGTGAAAATGTCAGCTTTATATTCTTGTTTCCTGGAAAATGTTATCAGAACATAAATACTGCCTTGGAAAAAAACACACACACACACAATGGCCTTTTTATATTTTTGTTTTGCATCCTGAGCTTACACAGGGCTTGTTCGGGTCCTTAATAACACTCTATTGCGACAGCAGGATTCCAGATGATGTCACAGATAGAACTTTACCCACGGGCCCAGCTTTGAGAGCCACTGTTCTAGAATGACCAAGCGCCCCAGGAGTAGCCCGTTAGCACCCTAAGTGCAGACACAGAATCAGATTTTAGTGTGACACTGAAGCGGCTGGTTTCATTTTTGCACGATTGCTTCATGCTAGTCAGGAAATCCAGCAGCTCAAAGATTTAGCAACAAAAGCAGGCGATGTTTTCAACTGCAGAGTATTTTGTCACAGCCGAGTAATCACGGCTGACTAATGTAAAAAGGCCCTTGGCATTTTATTCAGTGCTCCAGCCACCACTCCATTGTCCCCAGCCCTCTTTGAGGTGGCTCTTCCAGCTATAGTGACTAAACAGAGAATGGGCTTGAAGAGGCGCACTCTGACAGTTATTTTTAATGCTGCTTACCAACTAAATCATCCCAGACTCACAGAAAAGCCCACAACGGACAAAATCAATGTGTGCTCAGTTTTTCCATTCACATGCCTGGAAGTTGTGTTACCAAACTTCTCTGGATTGATAATGGGGGGAAATTGGACACAAATCACTGAGTTACTTGCTGAACACAGTTTCTATTTTTTTCATTTTAATACAACAGCATTTGGATAATAGAAGTCTTGAGAAATGCAAGAAATGCATTTTTATTAAAAGACAACTAGTACTGAACATATCAATACTTCTAATAACTACTGGTTTCACAGACTTAAGACTACTTAAGCAGGCTGCTATGGTTCTGTTTAAAAAAAAAAAATTAAAAAAAAGTCTTCTTCAATGCTCCTGCTTTTCATATAAATAAAAACAGCTGAGCGATTGTCAACATACTGTAAACAAGCGCCTTTGAATATTTAACTGAGTATTAGTGCTTTCAGTGTAATTGCCTGCTCTCTGAAGTTGTATAATTTAGAAACAAAATAATGTACTTCAAAATTTGGGACTAAAATGACAGCTTTTTATTTAAACTTGTATTGACAACCCGCTTACTGCTGCTGCCATTATACCGTGCTACGGTACTAGTCAAGTGAGGATTAACATGGAATCAACAGATCTGGGCAGCAGTGCAGTCTTGAGTATAAAGACAACGTTTTATTTATTTATTTATTTATTTATTTATGTATTATCGAACTGACGGTTCTGAAGCGTTAACAAACCCAGCCAGAATACACTGAAACCCACACTGTAATAAAAAAAACACGCAGCTTGAAATCTCCGTGCCAATGCTGTGAATATGTTCACAAGCAAACTGAACGGATCGGCTAAATCGGCAGATTTATCCGTGAATGTTTTCTATAACGGCACTGCAGCCACGCTCGCCAAACTATGGATTTTGACGTTTCGGTAAAAATAAATAAATAAATAAATAAATAAATAAATAAATAAATGTCACTGCACCTTTAAAGGACTGTAAATACAATATAAATACCACCACATCGCAATAATCGGTGTATGGGGCAATAACCAGTCAGCAGTGCAACCCTGTCAAAAACACGTCACATTCGCCCTTTTTTTTTTTTTTGGTATGCAGTATAATTTATGCAATCTGTTACAAACTACTGCTGATCGCAAGCTATACCAAATGCTGTATCCTTGTATGTATGCCACGAGCGAGACACAATCAGTTAGCAATGAGACGAGGTCAGAAAAACAAACAAACATGTGAAGTACTCACGCCCTGGATTTTGGAAACCCCATTGATAACAGTACGTCTAGCGACGATCCATGTTTTATAGTTCCCGGCTTGATGTTCTGTCGTAGTCTTCTGGGGGTCACTTTGGAGTATAGCTCGTCCTTTGCAGCCATGTTCAGCGTTCCATTTAGTTCGACGAACCGCTAAACTCCTGCTGCTGCAGTACTACGACTACTGGATAAGCAGCCGCTGCAGATTATTTTAAAGTACTGTAATCTCCCCCCACTGCTCCCGAGAACTGCACTCTAACGCGAAATGCAGCTTCCTGGTCTAGAATCACTATGGTATAGGAAGTGACTTCTTTGTTTTTGTTTGTTTTGCTTTTTTTTTTTGGCGAGGGGGTTGACGGCTTTTAAATAGCTCTTTAAAATAACAATTCGAGAAACGCCACTTCCGCCCCAGCCATCAGGAATTTGCAATGACTTATTTATGAATGGATCCTGAGGAAAGCAAGGCAAAGCTGTCAGCAGGCTTATGACCTTATACGGCGCCTCCGCCCCCATATTTAAAGGCAAAGCACATGCCTTTTTGTTTTGGGAGGGAGGGGTTATGGGCGTCTGCAATCCATGAAGACATTTAGAAATGACTTGTTATTTGAGCTTCAGTCATGTGTCACTTTCCCTATCAGTCCTTGATCTAGTGTAAGCTGCATGTAAAATGTTTAAAGTTCAATTAAATACGCTAACGCAAAGTTCAATACCAAAATATCAAGCAACGCTGACAATGCGCATACAGTCAGGCCAGCATTAACTGGTGGTTTATGATGTTCCAGAATCCCTTGATTACATTGCACCGTAGCATCAAGTGTACAAGGTGATGAGAACAGTCTGCTGAATGGAGAACACTGAAGGTCGAGCAGCAAGAACGCTCAATCCATCCACTGGAAAAGTGCGTTACTCGTGTTAAGGTCCTGGTTTGTAATAATAATAAAAATAATAATAATAATAATAATAATAATAATAATAATAATAATTTCAATGCAGTTCTGCAATACACTGCTGTTGCTATGTTTTTAATAGATTATTTCTCAAGTTCGTTTTATCGTATGAAAACATAACTTCGAGTCCGAATGCCCGTGAATAGCTATTCTGCCTGCCATTTGCTATTCTGTATGTACCTGCTGCCTGCCTACGATACCCAAAAACACGCAACAAGAGTTTGGCCATTATTTGAACATCCTGGAGTGTATTATTCCCTTTATAAAATAAGTTCTAAACCATCCCAGCACAGTGGAAACATGAAACTGAACCCGCAATTCAGCTCATTCAATAAAGCAAGTTTGTGTTGACTGGACAGCAAAGGGGGTGCCAGTGTTGAATACAGTGTGGATTCGATTGATTCTGTAAAGCCGTTTTCATTGTGTCTTTAAAAAGGTGCTTGAGCACCAAGGGAGCGTACAAAGACTCCCTGTAGAGCTGTGGTCTGCTAATGGCTCCAGGGGTTTCTTAAGGGTAGAGCACTAGGTTTTGAAGAGGACCCCGGCTTTTCTTTCATCTTTCCTTTGCTTAACTCTTGGTTTTGAATTCCTTCTCTTGGTCTTTTCTCAAACAGGTACCATTGCTTTAGCGCTGCTGGCGTTGTTTATTGCTATGCTTTAGCTCCAGTTTTGCATCCGGTAGCTGTCTGCCATGTGCCGTGGGTGGCCTTTTCTTTGTCTATCTTTCTGAGAACTGCAGCCTATCGCTCATGCCAGCTGTGCTGCTTGCAAACTCACCACAGTCTGTAACACATGGCTATGAGAGATCTACTTAAAGTGGCAGTAAAACCACTCATTTTGAATTTCATAGTGAAACATTATTCAACACTTTCCTCTTTACTGATCCCTGTGCTTTGAATGCAGTGAAAGCTCTCTATTAAGGCCAGTCAAGTGACCAACAAATGTGGTCCACAGGGAGTGGCCTTTATTACTCAAGGCACATTTATTGTAACAATTTATTGAATCCCCCCTTCCATTTCCATGATGTTTGCATTCATGGTGTTGCAATAAGAACCCCACTGGATCTCTGAAGCTTTAGACAGTGTCCCACAATGATGTTCAAGGTGACGCTAATAAATGGGAAATGGTGCCTGATGTGTGTCTATTATTCTAATCTTCCCTCATTTACAAGATGCACGTCTATCTTCTCAGAAAACAGAACTCTTGAGATTCTTTTTCCCCTTATAACACCTGCTTGTTGCTGCTATGCTTGCAAGCTAGGATGCTGTGAATCTAGGAGCATGTTCACGCTTCCTTACAGCTCAGTGAAACTGCTCTCACTTCAAGTGTGTTGCAAGCTGCAATCCCATTAGATGACGAGGTGAAATAGAGGATACACCGCGGACACTCACGAGGAACTGGAGCTATTCCAAGAAGCAGGATGTGGTGGATGTGGTTGTTTACGAACATCTTCGTGCAAACTGCAGCCCTTCATTAACCTTCATTGAGCGCTCTGTTTATACAACCTATGGAAAAGAAAGTTTGTTCAAACCTAAATCCCACAGTTGAATGTCTTAGATTAAGCTTGGCGTCTGCGTAGCAACACAGTGGAATAGCGTGAGTCACCCGGTCATTAGCACCACAATAAAAGACTTGATTTCTCAACACCTCTGGGAAGTTGAGCAATTCAAATGAAACATCATTTCAAGAAGGTCAGCTAATGTTTCAAGCAGGGCTCTCCGCGTAGCAGAGGCAATGTTCAACTCATTTGAAATGCTTTTGAACAAAAGCACAAAAATAACTTAGTCACGTCCCATTGCTCATTGTTATTTTTTTTTTTAACAAAATCCTTTCAGAGCTTGCCAATACAAGCTTATTCTTAAATCCATTCTTAAGCGAATCATGCATGGGTTTCTTGCAGAGTCACACCCACGTTTAAGGACAAAAGCGTTGTGTTAAGCCCTCGTGTTGTTCAGTTATAACAGTTGTTAGATGACAGGGTCATCATTAATGATCTAAACAGCAGTGTGGAGTAGTGGTTAGGGCTCTGGACTCTTGACCGGAGGGTCATGGGTTCAATCCTTGATGGGGGACACTGCTGCTGTACCCTTGAGCAAGGTACTTTACCTAGATTGCTCCAGTAAAAACCTAGCTGTATAAATGGGTAATTGTAAGTAAAAATAATGTGTAAAAAATAATGTAATTGTATGTAAAAATAATGTGATTATCTTGTAACAGTTGTAAGTCGCCCTGGATAAGGGCGTCTACTAAGAAATAATAATAATAAACAGTAGTGAATCTCTGAACCTGATGTTTTGTGGACCTCACTTCCCTCTATGTTTATTGTCTGTAGCAATGTTAATAAGTGATCTCTACACCATCCCTGGGGAGAAGCTTAAACTGTATTAATAAAGAGTTAAAGACCATCAGTATTTAGATCTGACTCAGGGGTGTCCAATCACAATCCTGGAAAGCTATTCCACTCCAGGTTTAACAGGTAACATGATAACCGCTTCAGGGTCTGGATGGAAGTTTAATCGGTTCAATTTAAACAATTCAGAATAGGGTTGCAACAAAGACCAGGAGTGGAAGGGCTGACCACCCCTGTTTCAGATCCACATTTACTATTTTGTCTAGAAATTCTACATAACGAAAAACATTATGCAGTTTAATAATCACTATCTGAAATACCAAAAAAAAAAAAAAAAAAATGACCTAAAATAATTACCAAATAAACAGATGTTCCAAATAAGCAAGTCCAAGTCAGACTTTCACTTCTATTTGTTTGTTAGTTTTTAGAGACGGAGGAGTTGGGTATGAGTTGTCTCTTGGGACATTGCGTAACTTCCTTCAAGCCACAGAGAAGGCAATCATTATGCAAATAACAGAAGTGAAGTGCTACAGGGAAGTCCCCTGCCTGCTCTACCTGCACCCAGATTAACACTTTCTCTGCCATACTGGCTCTCAATACACCCCCAAAACACTGTGCATCCCCTCCAAGTACCTGATCACACTGCAGGCTGCTTTTTAAATAGCGGGAACGCGATCGTTCTGTGAGCATGCGGAAATACTGCTTGTTACATTTCTGAGAGAAAACGTGTCGGTGTGCCTTAAAGGTTATTTTGGATCTTTATTAAAATAAAATTCTTCATCCCAGGTTGTTATCTCCTCATGGAAAACTATCAGACCCTTTTTTTTTGCCTATAGCTGCTGTCTATTCAGAATAAACAAATAGTCCTGCCATGGATCAATGGACTATGGAAATGCAGTGAGATCATGTAAATGTGCAAGCCGCTGCTCCAGTGAGTGCCCACCGGCTTGCATCATGCATTGAAACAGCACCCTGCCTCTATGGACTTGTTGATGATGCTTCCTTGAAAAGTGGCAGTAATTGCACATTAAGAACTATGCAAGTAGATCATTATTACTTTTCACTGACACGTATTACACTGCCAGTCTCCCCAGCTGGATCTGGCATCGCCCCGGTGTGGGGCATGCCCTCCTGGTGCACTCTGGGGAAGGACAGAGACTATCCATGCCCACCACAACCCCCGGATCTCAATCCAATTGAGCACGTTTGAGATGAGCTTGAGCGGCCAGTTTGTCTTTGTGAATAATAATGACTGAAAGGATTAACAGCCCTCCAGACTGCCAGCACCTTGTGACGGTGATGCGATACATTCATCTGCAATGTCTTTGTATAGGATGAAAAGGACGTCACATTATTATTTGTTTATTTAGCAGACGCCTTTATCCAAGGCGACTTACAGAGACTAGGGTGTGTGAACTATGCATCAGCTGCAGTCACTTACAACTATGTCTCACCCGAAAGACGGAGCACAAGGAGGTTAAGTGACTTGCTCAGGATCACACAATGAGTCAGTGGCTGAGGTGGGATTTGAACCGGGGACCTCCTGGTTACAAACCCTTTTCTTTAACCACTGGACCACATTAGAATTAGATAACTAGCAGCCAATCAGCCCACTTGTTACAAAGACACTCTGCCCTCTCGTGGTGTGGAACATATGTCTATAGGCAATTCATTTACCAACCTATACAGGGTTACATGAAGGAAAATGAAGGGGCTTCCAAGCTGAATAGCACTGAGCACTTGACCCACGCAATGCTGATTTAATTGTCTCTAAACCTCCCCTGTTAAATTGTCTGTTCATGAAAATAACTTTTGGACAGCTGATTCTCGGTCTGCTGTGTCTGCTGGCCAGCGTCCTCCCACGCCAGCTGTGAAGATAAACCTTGAGGCTGCACTTCCTCCTTCACTCCAAACAGGTTTGAGAGGAGGCTTTGCATCGTTATACTAGAAGAACAAGGAAGGCTTTGTCTGAGGTGCGTCACACCTCTGTGAAAGACTCGTCTGCATGGCTAGAAGAAACTGGATAGTTACCTCCACCAAAAGAAAGCAGTGCATCAGTGAGACCCCCAAAAACAGCTATTATTTTTTGCTGGGGAAGCTTTTGATTGCTTTAGGTTCTTTAACAGGTTAGATTTGCACTGTATTTTTGCAGTTTTTCTATGCTTCCCCCATGTTTATACTGTGCATTTACCATAGTTTACCATGTTTATTAATATGCTTTACCATACCTCTGTGTGCTTTACAATGCCTACCAATACTTGAGCATGCTTTCACTATGCTTCTCCTCCTCTGCCCCACTCCATGTGCCAGCACTACATGACTGAACCTCCGGGGTTTCCCTGTGTCGATTATTAAACCCACAAGGACAGCGACACCGGAGACCAGCGTGAAGCATTAACTGACCTCAGCGTTGTGGAAAAACTCCCCCGAGCAGTTTCTCAAGCCATACCCGAGCACAAGGTCAGGGCCTCATTCATACAAGCTTGCCATTATTACATGCTAGATGAGTTTTATTTAATGTGACACGTCCCAGTGCGTCCAGCTCCATGCTCAGTAACCGTTCAGAGTGGAACTGTATGAAAAAGAACTGGGGCCCAGTTCAGAACAGGGATTGGTTCTGATTTGTAAGCTGTGTCGCATTAACCAGGGCACGCACAGACAGAGGGCCTGTTAATCTCACAGGATCTGAAAGGTTAGAAATACAAAATCAAGAGTTGATGAGATTATATGTGAACTGAAACACCTTTAGGAGGTTAAGAGAGTTTGATAAAAGCCTGGTGAAGGCTGATGTGCAGGGGGAGTCATAGTCAGGGGAGCGCAGGTTCATGTCCTGGCTGTGTGGTGTGCAGGGGGAGTCATACAGTCAGGGGAGCGCAGGTTCACGTCCTGGCTGTGTGGTGTGCAGGGGGAGTCATACAGTCAGGGGAGCGCAGGTTCACGTCCTGGCTGTGTGGTGTGCAGGGGGAGTCATACAGTCAGGGGAGCGCAGGTTCATGTCCTGGCTGTGTGGTGTGCAGGGGGAATCATAGAGTCAGAGGAGCCAAACAAAAACACCTGAATTTTGTAAATGCCTTTATTTCATAATAATTATAAACATGTTTTTAAATAAACTACAAAAAGCGCGATTCAATTACAGTACCATGGTAAGTCTAGTTCACAACACAGGTAAACCTATTGAACAGCCTAGGTCAAAACAGTCCAATAGCTCCACTAGTTGCCATATTATTAAACCAGGTTGCTCCGGTGCTCTGTTTATTAACTGCTGGGGATTAGTTTGTAATTCAGCAAGCCAGTCTGAAAACACCATGCTCTACAAGCACAGAGAGTGGGGAGGGGATGGAATGGATTACTCAACCATGATGTCGAGGCTGAATCACTAGGATCTTTTCAAATAGGACTTGACAAAATTAAGAGATTTAATCGCCCCCCCACCTGGTTCGTAAATGTTCTTATGTCTTTGTGTATAATGTTTTCATTGTCATATCTGTTCTGTAAGTACCAGTTAAACCAGTCCAGTGCAGTTGCCTCACTGGCCAAAGGCAGAGCAAGGATCGTAAGGCACTACATGGCAGAACACACAGCCAGCCTCCTGGAACGCGTTCTTCATCGCCACCTAGAGGTGAACAAACGCACTGCACTCAATAAACCAGCTAAAAAAAAAAAAACAAGACCACAGTGGAGCTGACTTTGCGTTCTCTTTCCACTAAGAAGAAACAGAGTTGAATTCTCAAACACATCTCCAGTTCCCATCGTGTTAAACAGTGAATCTCTTACCAGCTTGTCCGAGTCCAGGCAGAGCCCCACCACGGCTCCTCCACTGCCAGGCAGTTTGACAGCAGAGCTGAACTGCAGAGACACAGACACAAGAGGTTTCAGGTTGAGTGGAGAACTCTGCTGCTTCATGTCATCTAATCAGTCACAACTATGAAGCACTCGGTGGTGGCATATGTAGCAACCCTAAAAGCTATACATTTCTACAACAAACACGTTTACACTGCAAGTCTTTTTGTTGTGTGCAGCAATACTAAAAGTAAAATAAAATTCAAGGACAAACTTTTTAAAGTGAGTTTTTTTTTTTTTTTTTTATGTGAATAGCGAAGCTGGAGGTTGCCCCTAGTTACAACTGGTATGCATAACCATAACATTATTCAATTTGACATCTCCTGAGACAGTAAACTGTCTAGGCTCTGGAAAGATTAAGCGGCTGGCTGTTATAAATATCAAAGCATAACACTTCTTTACCGTCCTGGCTATTTGTACCATCTTCAGATTCCCTGGACCCAAACACTCATCCGTGTAGACCTTCCTAAAACACCAGAGACATTGCTGTTACAGTCGGGTCCCTGCGCAGTCACAAGATGAACCTTTGAAACACCAGGGTCCTTCTCTATAACTTAACACATTGTGTGCACAGTTCATTGCTATAAGAGATGCCAATCTTGAGCAATTTCAAGTGAATGGTTCAGGCTGCTCAAACTGTGCCGTTCAGAGACAGACAACAGGAGCAAGTACCTTCTTCAGAACTAAAAGCTGGAAATGGTTCATCACCTCCTCAGTTCAAAGTTCTGGTTCATCAGCTCAGCCAGTTTGGACCAGTCCCTGGACTCGAGGGCCTCCCTTGAAAATAAATACAGAAATAAAAAAACAGTCCTCCTTGTGTTCTTCACTTCCCAAGCCACTATTTAGGCTCTCCGATATTAAGAGGGAGACATTGCAGAAGGTGTTTTCTCTAATGGCCGACACACTTAAGCACTTAAGCAAGGCATTGGTTTTGAAACAGACACAGGCCCAGGGAATTTTACCTTGCTCTGTCTGTCAGCTCAGCAAACGATTTCATGGCTTCAATGACATCAGTGTCCCCTGCAAAGAGACACAAGTCAGGCTCAGATACTTCAGAATAATAAGAGGAGTGTGGAGCTTCAATAACATTCGTATGGCACTCTCTGTCTCTTTTTACTACTCCCCCTGTCATTGTGCAGTTGAACTTTTGATTTGTAATACTCTGAAGGTCCAGCGCTGTTGAAGACCCTCTCCTCCATGTCGCGCCTCACTTATAGAATCCCCCCCCCCTGAGTTTTACACATCTCTGTTCACATGTTCAGCTCAGGTCACAAGAGAGGTGGTCTCCACCTAGCTACAAAACATTTAGCACATTTAGCCGTCTCTGCTACAGAGAGGCCCAGGACTGGATTTCAAACCTCAAAACGACAGAAAAAATAATAATTCTATCTGGGAAATATTGGCGGTAGGTAACATGCAGTATAAATGGGAACATATACTAAATGTGATAAATACAGCCTTCGGGCTGTAGACTGTGGACGGATATTGGAAGCAGGTAAGTTTAAGGGGCAAATGAAATCAGGGTTATAGAGAGAGAACTGGCCTCACCGCTCAGCCAACGCTGCCGCACAGTGCTGTGAATCCTGCCCGAGTCGCTGGGGTCTCCCAGGTAAGCCAGCCAGAACGGGGGTACACTGCTCATGTCTATCGGAATATAGCTTCCTTCAACACAAAACACAAAGACTGTGCTGGAGAAAAAACACTCTTTAAATAAGACAGACTTTGACAGACGATACGATATCTAATTGTTTGAATACCATAGCCATGCTTATCCATTAGCTCTTTGCTGAAGTCCATGTATATCAGCCCCTCATAGACCTACAATGAAAAGCAGAAACGTTTGGAGTGGAGATCAGATTCCAGGGACCTTATTTTTCAGGAGCTAGGTTTACGTTACATTTTAGTATGTGTCACACAGTTTGCCTTCCTGCCTCTTCTCTGTGTGTAAGGCAGTAGGCAGCATTGCATGTCTCCAGAAATGAAGGAAAAGGCGAATAACAAACGAGAGACTGAAGAGAAAGTAAATCTCAACGTATCGGGAATGTTCTTTAAACATATAGTATCTTGTTACACAATAGAAGTTCATTTCCTGGGGACCCCCTGGGCAACCACTGTTCTCAAACTCAAAGACTAAAAGGCTAAAGGAAAATAAAATGACTACAAACAGAACAGTGACCTGCACGACTCGATCCTGAAGACCAGCGGTGATGAAGAGTTCATCAGACTCCACATCCAGGACAAAATTAGCACGGATCGGCTTTGGAAGATCCTTTAAAAAAAACAACAGCAGAACAACTGAATGAGCCGAAACATAAAGTCAATCACTCCAGCCGTGCAATGAGCCTGTCTCCATGTGACAATCCCCTAGCTCGGCTCAGCTGCAGCTGGGATGCACGACAGCTCTGCAGAAAGACAGGGGATAAACTCAGGCTTGAGGTGTGCCGAGACTCCCTGCTCCTCATTCCATCACTTCATCACAGTTCATCTCCTTGTGCTTCGGTGACCTATACTGGTCAGTCAAGCTGGATATTTCCCAGGTTGACCTCCATGGTTCAGCAGCTTGGTAGCATCAGTTGCTCCGGTTCGGGAATCAGTTGACTGCGGGAACGAAGGTGGTCTGTTAATCTTCAACCCTCCTGATCAGCGAGGAGCAGCAGCGGGGCAGCATTCAAACTGGACATTTCAAAGTGGGTAGCAAAGCTATAAACGACAGATCCAAAAATATCGACAAATGAGTACTTACATTATCTGTTAAATTATAGAACTTCATTAAGCATTTTAGCGTTGCAGAAACGATAGCACTAAAAAAAGACAAAAACAAGCATTATTCATGCGTTAAGGGTTGATACTAAAATAATAACTCCCAAAAGAAGTTACAGAAAAGCATTTTTAAAAATGCAAGCACATTTTCCGTATTTGTAATCGTATGATAATAATGCTTCCAATCAGTGCTAATACCAGTTACCATATCAGTTCTTTATGCAACATGTGCTTCAAATAGTAATGCTGCTGGTAAAGTCGTGGTTTTGCTAATGGTTCTTCTTGGAATAATAAACTAGGTTTGTGTGTCTACGATGCTAAATGCAGTCTCTATATTAGGTTCACTGCAATTTCCCTGCTCTGGCTTTTGAACTTGGGTGTAACAGGACTCTACAGAGCAATGCAGCAGGTATTTTATATAAAGTAGATCCTTGCATTTAAACTGGCAGCTTAACAATACTGCTGCATGTCTTTCTGCTTTATCATTCATGTTTATGTTCCTGCTATAATATCGTTCACACATATCTGCCATTTATTAGTGACCAAAGCCAGAAAACGCTATAGACTGAGCATGGCATTTTAGTCCATGTTGGTCCGCACCTATTAAAAGTCCCCCCCTGCCACTTTACTGCTCAAATATATCTTCTGAAAGTGACCAGCGCAGAGAACCCTGGGGGACTCCGAACCCTGCGGACCAACATGGGTGAGAGAGCTGTTCTCTAGGCTTGACACTTCAGAGACATTTCAAAGGTAAGGAATGTATTATGAATGACAGTAGTGAGCAACAAAGTAGTCATTTTTGTATTACTGTTGGTAAGGGCAGCAGTGTGGAGTAGTGGTTAGGGCTCTGGACTCTTGACCGGAGGGTCGTGGGTTCAAACCCCGGTGGGGGACACTGCTGCTGTACCCTTGAGCAAGGTAATTTACCTAGATTGCTCCAGTAAAAACCCAACTGTATAAATGGGGAATTGTATGTAAAAAATAATGTGATATCTTGTAACAATTGTAAGTCGCCCTGGATAAGGGCGTCAGCTAAGAAATAAAAAATAATAATAATAAGGGAGGGGTTTACTCAAATAGCATACTGACCTGCTGCCTGCCAATCCCTGTATGAAAGGAAAACAAGAACAAATGCATGACTCAATTTCATCTGCTAAACTCAACTGAGCACCGACTAGGTCTGATTTAACAATGCTCCTATCACAGTTAACATGTGAAATGTCTTTGGCTCGGACCTTACATAATATTGTATGATATCTGAAATGTTTCAGTTCTTTTAAGTCATTTATCTGACCAAATAATTTCACGTATAAAAGAATAAGCTGAATAAAGTTTACAAAACGGGCCAAGTTACAAATGGGAGCAGCCGTACAAGACATAAAAACACAAACAATGGACATCAGGTATCTCTATAACCGAGTGGGATCTGGTACCACCTAGTGGTGAATTGTCGTACAACAGGTACGTTGTCCACATTTTAGTTTTGTTCAATGCGGCCCATCCTCCCGTTCCACAAACGTACCACTTGGCGAGGGATGTTGGTGTCATACTTGAGTGTGAAGTTCTGTTTGGTGAGAGCCATTCTGAAAGAAAGGGGAAACAAAATGATCATTATAATCAATTAATAACGTCCTGGAAGAGAAAACGTGCAATCTGCTGATGAAAACAAAGAGAAAGCAAGCAAGATTTTAAACACTAACACACATTCGGATCAAAATCCACAGAGAGACAGAAATCAGTCGAATTCAACGTCCAGTGTACTAGATGCACCAGGGATGGAAATAAGCAGTTTAATCCGTTCCTGGTTTTACTATGAGTTTACTAAGACACACACCTATACACTGCGGCTAAGCAAGCACATGTTAACACCAGGAAAGTGTACAGGTGCAATGCAGTAGGAGGCTCTTATTTCCATCCCTGTGCAATATGGGTTAAACAGACTCTTTCTGCATGCTTTCATCAAGTAGGAACGCAGCTACGTTGCAAATGAACAACATAAAGCTATTGCTGACTATGCCCCCCTAAAAGAGTTTTTCTGCCTCTTCTAATGCTATAATGTATGTTTGTAACAAGCTTGCCCCCTCGTTCTCGTGATTCTGCCAGACTTCCTTGCTGTTGTGACATGGCCTGTCGCGCAATGGGAGAAGAGGTAGGCACAAAGCACGTCGGGCACTGCATTACCCACACAAAACAATCATTAGTGCAGTAGCTAATTAACGTTCATTACTGAAACTGGCGTTTTAAAAGATGCATGCATTATTTTCAAATACAAAAAAAAAAAAAAAATCAATAGGGGCTCATTTTTATGTCTGCTCCAGTTATTAATTCAATTCTATTTTTCCTTGATGCTCCAAAAGCCAAGCTAAACTTACACACTTAAAATAGTATGAACGCATGACCCCTTACCCCTGTTTGGAGCAGAACTGGTAAAACTTCTTACAGGTTGCTTGTAGTAACCTCAACCCCCCCAGGTACCTTCAGGAAAGACAATACGATCAGTAAATATAAGCACAGTAACACATACGGTTCAGAAACAGGCAGTGCCCTTTTTAATTGTGGTTGCTACGGTTACTCACCCCTCCTTCCTGCTGATGCAGTACAAGTCCTGGAGGCTCCCGAACTCTGTGGGGTCGTTCAGAGGGTGCGGAAGCAGAACCTGGCAGACAAACCCAACTGAAAACAGAGAACTGCAACTGCAGCTTCAGCGACAATTTCTCTAACTCAGGAAAGTAAAAAAGTACAATAGATGAGACCTAACGACACTGAAATAACGTGAGCTCATTAAAAAAAAAGGAATGGCCAAGTTCTAGGTTGCGTGGAAATGGGACAAGTCTGTACTGAACTGACTAGAGTTATTTCAAGTCTCACCTTGGAGTATTCTTCAATAGAAAGCACCCTGTAAAACACAGTCATCGTTCTTACCAGAGTCTGGCTTTCTAAAAGAGTGACTTCCGCCCAGAAATTAGCGATTGTCATGGCGATGGTTTTGCCATTAAACCCGTCAGAGGGATTTCCCATAATTCCAATCCTGTTCCAAAGACAACGAACGCACTATTAGAACTTTATCTTCTTTGAGTGCTCAAGAAAAAGCTCAGGTTCCAGTTTAACAAACAGCTCTAAAATGGGACGTTATTACCTCGCATAGGAACGACATGTGATCGAACGTGCAGGACAGCCCTGCTGCTTTGCAGAATAGTGAGCTAACCACTTGGTGTAGTCCGAGAGACCCTGAAAACAAAACAGGTACAAAAGCTTCAGCTCCTAGTGTTTTAGATATGACTGCTTTACCTGGTAGGATAGTCCATGCATTTAAAACACTGTGGAAGAAAGTGCTTCCATTTATGATGTTATAACCTTCAATTTAGTCCCCTCTTTCCTGGGATTGTTCTAAGCTGAAGAGATTCTTTTAACCTCTTGCCACTGAGTCCTGGAATCAACCTAGCTGCTATTCTCTGTACATTTTCAAGTGCAAGCATGTCTGTGGTGAGGAGTCCAATTTTAGGTGGGGTCTACCCAGAGCACAGTCTTAGCAACACGTGTGTAGACTTGCATACAATATGAAAAAGGACTAGATATGTATTTCTCACCACTTGTCCAATGAGCTGAAATCCGGTGGGCAGCTTCATCCCATTCACTGGGACCTTTTGCTCATTGATCAGCCATTGCTGGATATTTATAAAGCAAAGACACACATTGATTTTTTAACCTGAGTCAAAGAAAAAGCAGCTTCAAATGTCATTGTCTTAATACTGCTTTATTTAAAAAAATGTACTAAGTCTGGGTTCAGGACAAGTTATCTGCCATATTTATATATTAGGGCTGTACAGAAACTTGTATTGAAGGTAAAACCACTTCAAGAAGAACAAAGACAGCACAGATATTCTTACCAAGTATTTGCCCAGGACTCTGTCTTCCACTCCAGCCTGGAGATTGAGGAACTGGGTCAGGGTGGGCAGAGTCTTCTTCTGGAAGCAGTAGAACACCACGCTGGCTAGTCTGGACTGAGTCAGCTCTGCAGCGGGCTTCTCCATGAACTTCGTTATTCTGAAAAATAAACCCCTTAGATTAGCTGCAGCTCAATCTCACAGTACTTTAAAGCACATTCTGATATTCCTTTACTGTCCCCTTAGCGTTCTATAACGTGCAGGATTATTCAGACTGTCTGCATTGTCTTTGGTGAGACCTGGTAACTAGAAACGTAGACAGACATTAACATTAATGGTGATATTTCCAGGCTGTGGACACAGACTGTCTTCGTTCTTCACTCTACCTGTGTGTGCTGGGGCACACTTCCACAATCCCTCTGGATGTTGTTTTCTCTCCTTCTTCCATCTCATAGTAAATTGCCAGCTCACCTTGCTGAAAAACACTTTCACAATTTAGTATCTTTTCGCATTCACACATTCAAGCTCAAACTAAGCATATTGCATTTGAACCCTAGCTTTCACTGCAATGAAGCCGAAACTAAGGTGAGCAAAGAAGGGGTCCTGTTGCTGTTGGCTTATAGAGGTGAACTCACCTTTAACCTGAAGAATCTCAGGACCTGAGCGATATCAAAATTCTGATCCGCACACAGCATATCTCCAGCAATCTGAAGGGGAAAAAAAGGAAAAAGATGTTTCACCTTGTACTCCATAATCAGCACATGTCGTTCATCGCTGTGTCGTGGGGGTTGGTCCTGAACCACAGCATTAACAAACAGAAGTACAGATTTGTTGTTCCTGTTCTTAAAGAGCCATCATCATGCTCTTCAGTGTTAACACCAGCTCTTTATTTTCTCGAGCAGGTGCCTGACTGGGAGGGCGTTCAAAGTGCTGGAGGGATTCCTTACCACCATGATGTCATCTTGCAGCCCCCTGCTCCGGATCGCCAGCTCCACGTCTGCCACGGCCCCCAGCCTGGTCCCATAGGTCGTGGTTCCATCGTTGATAATGTTTTCCACGGGGAAGTCATTGGCGGTAGCCCAGCGTTCATAGTGCTTATACCTGCATTTCAAAAGACGTTGATACACCAGTGACCAATCAACTGCCATTGCTGGTGTAGCGTATTTAGCATTCGCTTTACACATCATTATGTGTTTATAAGGGCGTGCTACACTTCTGCATCAAATGAATCAATATCAGGCAAGTGCAAGACTGTCAAACTCATTAGGGTAGACTTGCCATCATAGCAATAAAAAAAACCCTGCCCCTACACCAATAGCAAGCTAGTGGTGGATGTGTTTTTACAGCGTTGTTCGGAAAACAGCCTCGGTATAAAAGAATGACAGTATTTACTTGTCTGCGTTGGTGACCAGGTAAACCGCACTGAACAGTTGCCTCCTAAGAAAAAGAAAGACAGCATTTCAAAAGCAGCACGTACAAAATGTAAGACTCTAATCCAAAATATGCAAGATTTGTTTTTACAGCTAGATGTGCATTTCCTGGTGCCGCTGTGTGTACCCACTAGTACCCAGGACTTGTCAGATTCCATGCAGACTTCGGATACGCACGTGTTTACTGCTTCCCACCAGAAGTCCAGGATTTTCTTTCCACCAACTCCCGGAAGGAGAGCCTTTGGGATGCCGGTTAGGTGAGTGTACAGACCAGTGGCATCGTTCTGCAATCGGATAACAAGACAACAGCTCACGGCTTTAACCTTTTCAGGGACTCAGAATGGACACCTGCTACCAATATTCATTATAAATGAATCGGCGGAGTCAGACAGCGACAGACAATACAGAGTTCTGTGGAAATAAAATCATAGCCTAGGAATACATTTAGTAACCCTATAGCAACTACCAGTGTGTCGTTTCTGTAGCTAACATTTAATATATGCTAACAATAACAGACATATACTTAACCCGAGTCAAGTTTCGTGTTTAAAAGGGATGCTCACTGGAATTTAATGGGGAGTCCATATACAATAATAGTTTTGCCAGAAACTCGGCTTATTGAATGTGTTCTTTTAAAACTGAAGTCACATTGTGAAATAAATAAATAAATAAATAAATAAACGTAGTTTTTCAAATATATCTTTGGAATGAAACTTTGTATCCCTTGGCTATAAATGGAATCAATTAACTTGTGCAAGGAGGTCAAAGTTTAACTCATCGTTCACAACTTTGTGCTCAACTAGAAATCTGCAGGGGACTAATTCATTAAAACGACTTTAAAGTTGTTGTTTAAAGACGTTATGCGTTGTAATGGTGTCCTCGGAACATATTATTTTGCAAGTACTGTTTCACATTGCTGCAGTATACACTGTGCTGGACTTTAGCCTATCACAAAACACGGAGGAATTCCTAGCGTCACACACGACGTGCTCAAGTCTGTTTCGCTCGAAAGAAACCTTCTTCGGTCCAAAGTAAATAAACCACAAACACACAACCCGATGCTACAGTACCTTGATGTGTGTTTCCAACAGCGTGCCGTGGCCAGCAACCAATAAGATGCATATCATTTTCCTGCATAAAAAGCACAACCAGAAGAGCTATGCTTTACCAAAACCTTAGGTGTGTTTTTCTTCCGCGTACTGCTGATTACCGTATAATCCAGAAAATAGACGCATGTTGTGCTTCTGATTTCGGGAGAGGGGTAAATACACAGTCTTTGGAGCAGCTAGTGTTTTATCATTTATTTTTTGTGTTATTTAAATAGAGTATAATGGTTGTTGTTTTATTTTGGTTTCATCCATCTTCTGCTTCAGCTACCCTGCATACATGAGCTTATTTACATATGAAGTTATAAAAATATCAATGTTACACTCAGACTTGCAAAATATTTCCTTTCTGAAGTTTGCATGCACATAAAGACGTGTGTATCTTAGTAGGCATTATATATACTGTACATTGACTGCTCTGGGAGCCTGGCTTCAAATTGAAATTGCGAACGTGTAGAGCATTGTGATCATGAGTTTTCAAAGGCATGAACATTTCAGCGCTGTGAAGAGCCTCTTCAGCTAAATCAGACACCAGGAGTCCTGCTGCGGTAGGTCACAGATGCAGAGTTTAAATGCCAAACTCAATCAGGTTCAGAGGAATCCACGCTCTTGAAGCAGTCAACCATGGAACTGGCTTGCATGCAGGATAAGGGGATCTTGAATACACCTGTGCATATATACAAGCTGCATGACTAGTGTGCTACTCACACTACCTAAATAATGCACGAGCATCACAGCTTGAAAGAATAACTGTGACCAAACAATGGCAATCAAACAATGGTTTTACCTGGTGTTGATCCCACACTATCATCTGGGCAGTGTGGAGTGGTTGTAAGAATCTGAAACATTCAAGGGATATGTATAGATTTAACAGATAGAGAACTGTTTTCACTTCTCTGGGGAGGCCAGCATTGTGATACGTCTACATTGAAGATTAAAAAGGTCTGGATTTAGTAGGGACTTTATACTTGCAAGCTTGTGGTGTGAAATGTTCAGTTGGTATTTAAAGGAAAGCAGGACACGTGATATTATTAGAAAGTCATTTTATTAAGTTCATTTTTTTTTTTACAACACCTGAAGTTTTACCTTGTGCAGTTTCAATTAAACAACATTACTGAAAAAAAAACAAAAACACACAAACACACAACATATTAAAAAGATCCTGTACACATTAAAAACCGACCAAAACTATTAAAATCCACAGTTCCAAAATGATCATTTTGGTCCCTAAAGAGAAAAACTTTCAACCAACAAAGACTGAGAAATCTATTAGTATACCCGCATACATGTATATATTTAAAAAAAACAAAACTTTACCACCTAAATTGCCCAAACATTCACACATTTAAAATGTCTTGTCTACTTCCTACACGTGCAGAGCACCACTACAGTGTTTAAAACAACGTTATTTTAGGAAGGTGTGGCTGACCATATTGAAATGTGGTCCATTCTGCAGATTTTTCTGTTTGGCACCATGGGGGGTGTTTTAGAAGCTACTACAGTCTAGCTGTCTGTTTCTGGTGCCCCCACCTGCCACTTTCTACCATGTGAAAGTTATGGCTTCATTACAAGCATCATTTATTTAGGTTTCAGCTTAGAGATTTGTCTTCATAATTAACTAACGGGACATGTGGCTCCATCTTAAAACCTGGAAAATTACTTTCTTTTACCTGTTTAATTGAAAATCAGAATACAAAATAAAACAATGACTCCATTCTTCCTAAACGTAGTTGGGTGTCGTGTCCTTTGCAGGGTTGCAGTGTGGTTTGAATAGATTCTAAAAAATCGGTTAAAAAATTCTAAACTCATTTTAGGAATATTGTGTTAAAAATTGAGTACCGTGGGATGCAACACTACATTTTATAAAACCAGGACTCCTCATCGCACACAATAACACTGCAATCCACAACAAAAAAAAACAAACAGACTTTTGAATTTAACCAAACAAAATCCAGCGCAGGGGGGTGTCGGCAAACACAGGAAGTTGCATTTGTTCTTTACAGAAAATATAAAATAAGTTACAGAAGAGTTTGTGATGACCGGAGTCTATCCATGAGAAGAGATCACACCAAAAAGGAAGACTTCTGTCTGAAATCGACCTGAATAAAAAAAGAGAAGGGAGAGATGGACAACTATTACCACATTCTGCTCTTCAACTTACCATCATCACTCCCTTTGTATTTAAAACTGTTGATTCACACTCTCTCTATCTAAATGTCTAGCACAACGTTATGTGTGTGTATATATTATACAGAGAGAGGGTTAGAGACAGACAATGGTAAACACATTTTTATAGTGTTTTCTCCAGTAATATATTAAATTGGTGATGTTAATGGGATAGGCTATGTAATGTATTTGTGACAAATCCTTGATGACAGCATGGGGTCCTCATGACATATTAGCTATGTGTTCTGAGGTCACCAGGTTTTGTGGCACATTAGAACCTTGGGCTTTATATCGGTACTGGGCTTTGTGAATTTAGTTGGACCAGAAGCACGCGGTTCATGAACAAGGTAAGGGATAGATAATGTAGAGCTAGCAAATAGAAAAAGGGACGCCCTTACTACCACAATAGACAATACTAATGTAAAAGAAAAGCTGAATTTATTATTGAATTGCGATTACGTGAAGATTAGGGAAGGTTGAAGTATTGTATTTAAATTCTGGGTTCTTTCATGAAAGAGCTTCTGGTATTAGTAATGGAAAGGTTTTTTTTTTTTTCTCTCTCTCAACAGGAAATGTACCACTACCATTTTTAAAGCTAGATAAATACTCACATCATCTTCTGGGTCAGTGTCTCTAACTGGAGGCACACTGTACACCACTTTAGGTTTCCTGAGACAGACACAGAGACAGACAGAGAGAGAGAGAGAGAGAGAGAGAGAACACTTTAATAATCATGTAACCCTACAGAATATCAACTAAATGCTTAATAAAAAAGAAAGTAATTATTCACACAAACTAAAAACTTAAGGCTCAAAAACATATTAGCAACAACAGTTGAAGAAATGAAAAAATCATCTTGTTTGACCAACTACAGGTGAAACGTGTCCACTTGGTGATGCTGCTGCTGCTGCTGCTGCTGCTGCTGCTGCTGCTGCACAAAACCCACAGAAACCCAGCCGAGTGCAGGGAAACACCACACACGAGAAACAGCACATTGTACCAGGAACAGGGTTACTTTGGGAGGTCAAAAGTAAAGAGAGAATAAAAGACACTTACTTTTCCTTTCGTTCTGTTGGGGAGGGGGGGCACGGGGAGAAACAAGAGAATAAGTGTTAAACATCACAAATGAGATTCAGATAGACAGACAGGCTATGCATAGTAAACATGCAATACTAGGTGTCAAAGTGTGACTGCAACCCACCGCTCCTGAAAACGAGTTTGGAAATTTTTATAAAAAAAACATTTGCAGCTTCCCAATCTTCTTAGACAATTTACAAACTAACCATCTACAATCTTAACTTTGTCAACTCCTTTAAAAAGATTCAAAAGACTTATCAAGCCTCCCCGTCCCAATCCCTCTTGGTTTTAAGCTAAATAAAAACGCAGTCCTGTTTTGATATTGTAATTGTAAACCTGGTATTCGTTACATGCCAATAAAAAGTAAAACGTTAATAAGCCAATACTTACTGGGCAGATACCCTTTACGATGGGCGTACCAGAGAGCCAATCCAATTACAGCAATCACCAGCGTCACTATGATGACTGCGGCGACGATCCCCCCGACATTCACATCCCCTGAAAACACAGAACATTTACAAGAACTGCTCATCACCTGCCAGGACACCGTCGAGAAGCTCCGACAGCACCTCCAGCTTTCCAATTCCTCTGGGGCAGTTCATCTCTATCTTGCTAAAGGCACCAGTGACAATCTGCATTGCTGCTGGCGGGGTGTTCATTTTCTCGAACTTACCGACTTCCATTCGCACAGCTCCACAACTGCTAGGCTGCCCAATTCCATTTTGTGCTTGGCAGTAATATTCCCCGGAATCGATTTTCGCCACAGGTTGAAATGTCTAACAGGAAGCAAAGAGAATCCATTGATAAATTCCATAGCAAGTGAAGCATGTGCGCATGTGTGCAGTACTGGCTGCTGTAAACCAACCAAGTTAGCAGAACGTTGGTCATGCCATATAAAAGATGTGATATCTACACAACTGCAGTAGGCACTAGTATCAACATGAATAAAAAAAATAAGTGTGTGCTCTCCACAGCAGGATGACATTTTATAAGTACCGTTTGGACATTATCAGAGCAATTATCTTCCTCACACTAAGTTCTTTAATGGACTAAGAATAGCTGTGTCAAACTCAAAATCCCTTTGCCTGAAACACACTCCTATTTAATAAAGTGTACAGCTACAGCAAGAGGATATTGAATCACATTGCATATTCATTGTTTTTATTCAACCCAGCATATGGAGAATAGCTTCCAGCTTACCAGAGTCCCTGTTGAGGGGTCGAATGTGTAGGAGGAGTTCTGGAAGGCTGCGATTTGTTTTGGCGAGTTTGGGACAGGAACCTTGTTTCTAAACCACTGGTAAGTGGGCTTGGGGGACGCATCCTTATCTGAACAGGTCAGAGTGACCTGCGATCCCGTGGTCGATGAGGTGGGCACACTGCAGACAGGAGGGGAGGGAGGCACTGCGAAAAAATATATACACTGAGATTACCAGTAACAACCTGCAGAAAAACTCAATCAGAATCGAGGTAAAACAATCTGAAAGTCCAGTAGACAAACGTTTCAAAAAGCTTCTCCGTTTGCCTTAGTTTTTCGCTTTGGCTACGATAACATCCTGTTCCACGCAGAATAGTTCAGTTTTAAACAGTTCAAGATACATGTAAAAAACAGAGTGTATCTCACATTCATAAAGACAGGACCTTAGATCCACAGATTGATACTCAAAACTAGTGCTACGAGAAACCGTAACTGTTACGACTAAAGCTGTAAAACGGTTTGTAATCTGAAACGGACCCCCAATCCGGTCCAGTACGTTCCTCACCTTGTACGATGAGTTGGATTTTCTTTTCTGCATAGCCACCAGAAGTCACTTCACACGTGTAGACGCCATTATCTTTCCGTGTAACCTTACTGAAGCGAAGTCCACCAGGGTACCTTTCAATGCGGCCCACGTACGCCGCTGTAAGGATCAAAAGAACTTCATTCATTAAAAACACCTCCACAAACACATTCAACAAACACCACCACAAACACATTCCTGATTGCTGTCAATTAGTTGCAAGTAACAATCAACCCAGAATTGCGTCTTTTCCATTTTTGAAATGGGCTGAGCGTGGGTTACGTACAGCTATAAGATTTCACCCATAGCTCTGAAAACACTATGTAGCAGAATATGTGGTGATTCTAAAAGAGGAGGGAGGATGGTTTCAATGGTTTTTGTGAGATTCAAACTGTACTGTACCTGTTGGCTGGTTGTTGTAGAAGACAAATTCAATTCCTTTGCTAGTCTCCAATTTCCACTCCACTCTTGGGTCACCAAAATCCGCACTATACTCGCATGACAGATCAGCAGCTAAAAACAAAACAAAAAAACAAAAACTGGGCATTTTAAACATTCAAATACTACTACATCAGCCATTTCAAACACTCAATCATAAGATGACAGCAACACCATCGATAAGTAAGGTGTTGGTTATCTATATACTGTTCTCCACTGGTGCTGTAAGCTTTCATTGCAGGCTTAACCACTCGTTATTTAATTGTGAACTTCGCCGGGTTGTTAAGAGTGTGATGCCCTGTTGAGTTTCTAGATTTGCATGCTCAAACCTCAATCCCCCGTTCCTCTAACTTTTCTCAGCAAGATCATTTTGACACCAACTTACCTGCGTTTTCTGGGACCGAAACTTTTTCCGACTTGCTGGTTATTGAATAGGATGAAGCAGTGGCTGTGGAGAGAACACAAACACACATACTGCACTCGTGAGTCATTCCATCTCAAGCAGAGCAATGACTGACAATCAATGCTGTTTGTCAAAGTCATCCCCACATGGAAGACCAGGGGGCAGCAGAGACACTATGCTACAAAACCCTAACAGCAAGTGCTCTCCTGTCTTATTATTCGACTTGTGTGAGCCTTACAGAAAGCAAAACTAGCTTCCAATAAATAGCCGGGGCAGCTCGCGAGAAGAAAAATCCTGTCACAAAATATCTGGCCGGCCGAGCAGAGTTTCACTGGTTTCAAAGGGCAAATGCAAATCAAACATGACATGTTGCTGGGGAGCTTCTAGAAACAGCGGTGTTGTATTTAAAAGCATGACATCACAGTAGCCTGGCTTTATCAGTTACCAGCAAAGCACTGTAACATGATACGGTGTTGCAGAAACTGGTAGCCACTTCCCTGTTTTCAACAGAGGTAGAGGCGAGTTTCGGCAATAGTGAAAGAGCGTTGACGAAGAGATCTAAAAACCCAGTCAAGGCTGTGCGTCACAGACAGAGCGCACAATGACCAGCACTAGGCTGAGCTGCTGCTGCTCCTGCTCTTCAGCAGGTCTCTGAACCGATCTTTGTTGATTGCTGTCCACAGTATGCGTTTCCAATTCCACATCTATATCAGTAGTTTTCTTTTAATATTTAATTCTCCCATTGCCTAGCAGTTTGAGGTTTTTTTTCTTTCTAATTGTAATTGTAGTTTAATTGTAGTTTACCTGTACAAAAAGTGTATGCTTGGTATATTTAAGCTTGGATTTGCAAAATAAGCTCACAATTACCAAAACTGCAATGCAAGTCTTAAACTATAGATCACTGTATTCATTACAAATAGGCCAATCCCCCTGTACCTGCTTGCAATTGATGCATCAAACCTAGCAGAATCAATGCACACACACACACACAATGTCTTTATATTCTCTCTGATTAGTTTCATGTTCCAGAAATTCATTTGATTTAACTGTGCATGGGGTTACAAGTATAAAACATTGCACATTATATGCTGAGCTTTCGTTTTAAAACTTTAGATCACAAACAAACAGCTGGAAGGTCAATAGAAGTGTGTTGCATTACCATGAAGAATTTCTTTTAAAAGTTACACCCAAACTAGCTCTAACAATTCTTATTGGTTGTTTAAAACTCATGTGTCCTGGTATTTACTTCCTCTCAATCCCAGTTTACCAGGCTGTGCATGAGTGTACTTGCTGCTGTATTAATCAGAGAGCAATTACACACATCCATTAGGAAACAGGTCAATCACTCAACCAGATGAGGTGCTCATCAGAGAACAGCAAGCTCTCTTGTTTGACGCCTATTGGAAGAAGTACAGTTGATATGCATGAAACCTGCAGTTTCAATGGAAGCAGAATTGGCTTAGTCATGACATTAGCATACAGAAGCCCTCAGTTTCAATGAACAAAGGTCAATGTGTTAGCAAACAATAAAAGTCTATAAAATCAAATGTTGCAAGGCGTCTATGTAAAGGCAGTAACAACTTCACTGTGGCTCTTTACATAGTGTGTGATCTATCTATCTATAACTATATATGTATATAAAATACACACACTGTATATACAATCATTTCTACAGCGACACATGTTTGTGGTTGTCTAGACTTCACTGGATATTTTAGATCAACAAGAAGACACCTGTAGTCTTTGTCACGATGCCTGGAGCTCATTAGCATACAGTACAAGTGTTAGATTTCATTCAAACACTAGTCAAACATATCGTGCTGCGTCTGCATGGCAAAAAGGTGTTCTCCCATAGGCCGCCTCTACGCTTATTTAAATCGAATGAGCAAGACACTCAGCATTACATGGGCGTTTAAATGCAATGAATTGCCAAGGCGGGTCTGCATTGATCTGGAATGCAGGAGGCTAGTGTAAAACAGTAATTAAGACATTAAATGACTAACAGCAGGGTTCTGCTATTGTAAAAATACATTTAAAAAAAGAGAAATGAGCAAGGTTAGGTCCCTATAATCAAATTCTACAGCGCAGGCCAAGTAGTCCCCGATTATCAATTCCAACACATTCAAACTCACATTCACATGAATCTCTTATGCAGCTGATATGCCTGAAACCTGCAGTTTCATTGAAAATGAAGACGAAGGGAAAAGGTGCTTCTTCCAGTCAAGGGCAGGCTAAGGTATGGAGACTGACCTGGACCCTCACCCCCTAAGTGAAAGGGTTGAGGCTGGAGGCATTGTCAATGGCACTATAGAGAAGTGGATATCACCACAGGCTGTGTTATCACCTGTTTTGAGAGCTGAAAGTGATCATATATAACCAAATGTACATCACACTGACCACAAAAGGAACCACAAGTTACTCTTAATACAGATTCAATGGTCTACTTTTCGCTTAAAGTAAGAAATGCTGGCGTTTTGCTATAGGAATCCATTCACTGGTAAATATGAATGGGTTCTTTAATGAATACAGTGTTGGTGTAGTTGTATTTATGAAACCTTTTGTAATTCTTATATTGTAGGATTAGTAATGAGGCAGTTTAGCCTCAAAACCTCAGTGTTATAAAAATCAGCTGCCTGGACCAGGCCTGGGGTCCATTCCAATTGGGAATTGATTAAACAAAGGAATTGGAAATGGATTATAAAAAGGAACTGGAATTGACCTGAAGCCTGCCCTTGCTAAACAAGCTGTTTTATTTTTGAAATGATCTACAAAAAGATAAAACAGACCACAAAAAGGAAATCACAAGCTGATCTGACTGTAGATGCAATGCGCAGTTGACATTTTTTCACGGAGTATAAGACATTCTGTTTTTTTTTTTTTTTGAGGTTTGAATCAAGTCACTGCTAAATTTATTTGACTGCAATTTTTTTTTTTTAATGAAATATGACCCAATTTCTTTGTGGCAATTTAAGAATGACAAAAAACATGACTAATGCATACAAGGTGATTTCATGAATAGAAATACAGGTCAAATACATTTACTAGTGAATGGATTCAAATGTGAATTAGACCAGACGTTGCATTAAGTGAACTGTGAAGACTTCTTGTTTAGTAAATAAAACTGCATTTGGATTCTATATATAGGTTGTGGTTGGTAGTTCAACTTAACTTTGCAGAGTTTCCTGAAAATGTCCACCGGTCATTTTTGTTCTTGTAATGAATGTAATAACATCTGTTATTTGTTTTATAATTCACACTGCATAAAAGGACAAGGACTGCACTTTTTAAAAGGCAGATTGACCTGTATTAGAACGATAAGCCTGGCCAAACTTGGGATTCAAGTAATGTAGGGGATCACTCGTTAGAACCGTAGCTTATAAGTTAATGACAGTCTCCAATTCCAGGTACTGTATCCTTTATTATATTTCTCTATAAACAGCATGCATTGATACAGGACTAACTACATGTTCCTGCAGCCAACGTGTGTTAGGCTACCATGTTTATTAATATTTAAAGTTTACTTATTGTTATTAACAAATAAATACTAGACCATCATTTGGAAATGTGTCCATTTCAATATACTTTTAAAATGCAAAAAAAAAACCCCAACACATTATTCTAATAATAATTAACTTTGAACCACAAGTATTGTACATTAAACTTTATTTTAGACAGCCGTGAATCATGAAACACATGATAAAACCAAGAATGACGAGTGGAGGTAAAGCATTTCAATGTACAGGTTTACAAATAAAAGTATTAACTGAATACTCACCCGCTAGTAAAAGACTTAGGAACGCAGAAGCCAGTGCTTTCAAACTTGAGCCTCTCGCCATTGCTGTCGGACTGTAACTCCAATGCGCTCTTAAACGAAAACGCAATTTACCCCCCCAAAAAAACAACTAATTAAACAAGTCTACGTATTTGTTAGCAGTAATACGATAGTTTGATTGTGTAACAAATATATATAATTAACAATTAGTTTGAACTACACTCCTTTAGCGTTAACAATCTGCACACAACCCAAACGACCACAAATCTATCTACGCCCTTCCGTGTTCCTGTGTGCCTTACCTATCCAACAGGTAAAAACTCTCCTGGTTGGCTGGAATGGTTCAATTAGTCATTTCTACATTCTCTTCTCTTTTTGTAATTGGTTGCACTCAGTTTGATTTCTGTGGGGGGGTGGCGGTTGTTGCAAAATGTTTGGAAAAACGAATGTGACGAAACTAGATGTTTGTTCACCATGTTGGTATATCTGAGTCACTATTTGTCCTAAAGAACAAAATGACGTTTTTGAAGGACAGAGAATGTCCCTTTAAACGCCGCTTATAAAAACACCCTGCTTTACTGAAACTGTGGGCCAGGTAGATACAGAAATAGAAAGTATAATAATAATAATAATAATAATAATAATAATAATAATAATAATAATAATAATAATAATAATAATTTAAAAACAAAAACCTAGTCAATGTGGTATTGTTTTTTTTCTGGTTTCGGTTAAGGGTAGCAAAACTAATAAACATATTTGCCAGCTGTGTTTTCTTTTCATATGTTGGCCTGTATCTTTATCTCCCACTCCTGTACAAATGTATGTGATACGTTGTGTCGAATAACATTTGAAAAATAAGTTTTCCAATGGTGGATTCTTACTAACTAAAAAATATGTTTACTGCGCTTTTTAAACGAAGACTCCATTTCCCAGAAAGCAACAGAAACATTTCGTCGGAAAAAATGAATCGACGCGTGATGATGTTTTTTTTTTCTTCACGCTGTGCGTGCTGGGAATTGTAGTGAGGAGAGCCATTCTTCATTTTGTACAGGAAAGCAGCAGTACTCACCAAGACAGCGGTTTTAAAACAAGACTTTATCATGATCAGAATTTGAATTAGCGCACATTTACTTATTTTCTGGCACCTTCAGAAGCTGTACAGTTTGTTAAACGTAGAAAAAAACAGAAAAGACGACAGCTAAGCTGTATGCCAAAGGGTAAGAAACCATGGCGTTTTTTCAACATATCAAATTGAATGCACATCAGTGTTTTTTCAATGAACGAAAACTAAAACGAAAATGGTTAAAAACGAAAAAAAAAAAACATTTTCCTTAACGAAATAGTAATAGAAACTGGGAAATGTTTTAAAACTAAAATGAAACGGAAACGAAAAAATAGACATGAAAAAACGAATATTCTGAGTTGTGTTCATATTTTTTATAGTTTCAAGAAAATGCTACAGAAATACTAGACTTCCTTGCTCTGTGACACTGTTGTCCAAAGCACGTGGATGAATGTGTTTGCACTGTCAAAAACAGAACTGGAATTTTAATTTAATACGTTTATTTTTTGTAAGCAGCAACTCAGCGTGAACCAAAAAAAAAAAAAAAGAAATCTGACAATGAAAAGGTACTGAAACTGTTTTTTTTTTTTAAACTGACATGTATCTTTCTGAATTTAGTTAACTGAAACTAAAACTAAATAATTAAAAACAAAAACTAAATAGAAAAAAAAATCAACTACATCAAAACTGAACTGAAATGATGAAACTGAAGAAAAAAAAAAACACTCATGCATATTAAGGAATTTTAATCCAAAATACAGAATTGTAGCTCGGTATAGTAGTTTTTTTTTTTTTTTTTAATACCAAGTTGAATTGCGAGTGACCTTGCATAAGACTACAGTTCCCAAAATGCATTGGAAAACAATTCCGCTTTCTGTCCAAATTATATTAGGCTTTACTGTCAAAGTGCTTACTGAGGGTTGTAGTTGATCTACGAACCTCATTAATTTCCCCAGTTTCTAACGGCAGGATCTTTAGAATTGGTTTTCAAACTGCACACATTGACAGCAAGCTCATTTGCATTTGGTTTGAATGGATCTAACTGACATGGCTTTATGATTTTTTAATTTTTTTTTTTTTTACAGGAGATGAAAAACACCTAATTAAAGCAAATCAGACATTTGGGAGATGGAAGCTGTTACTTTTGAAGAGGAGTTATCGGAAATCGAACCTGCCCAAGACATCTGTGAAGTGGAATCAGTCCCTAGGGAAGGCGATGACGTCGAACTTGAATCTGTCCAGAACAAAGATGAGGTCTTAACTGAACCGACAGTCACTCTCCAGAGCTCGCACCCCTGCACTGAATGTGAGAAGCGTTTTACAGCCAGTAGCAGCCTTAGGCGACATCAAAAGGTTCACACGGGCTCGACAATTTACGTTTGTACGGACTGCAGCCGGAGCTTTAACCAATCTGGAGAATTCAGGAGGCACTTGAAGGTCCACCTGGAAGCAGGGACTCTCTTTCTGTGCTCGGACTGCGGGAAAAGCTTTGAGACCCTCGTCAAGCTCAAAAAGCACCAGCGCATACACAAGGAAAGGGCCCTGCTTTACTGCAGTGAGTGTGGAAAGGGCTTTAAAGAGTCCGGATCCCTCAAACAGCACCTCCGAATCCACACAGGAGAGAGACCGTATCACTGCGCTGAATGCGACAAGAGGTTTACGGATTCAGGCAAGCTGAAGATCCACCTGCGCATCCACACAGGAGAAGCCCCCTTTCCCTTCCCTGAATGTGGGAAGTCTTTCAAAGATGTGGGTAACTTGAGAACCCACCGACGCATACACTCAGGCCTCACCCCGTACCCTTGCAACGTTTGCAATAAAAGCTTCACGCAGATGGGGAACCTTAAAAAACACCAGCGAATTCACACAGGAGAGAAACCCTATCGCTGTACTGAATGCGGGAAGAGTTTTAATCAGTCCGGGGATCTGAAAACGCACAGCAGAATTCACACAGGGGAGAAACCCTACCGCTGCACAGAGTGTGATAAAGGCTTTAAAGAGCTGGGGAAGCTGAAAATCCACCTGCGGATTCATACAGGAGAGAGACCGTATCCCTGTACTGAATGCCACAAGAGTTTTAAGGACTCGGCCAAACTTACAATCCACATGAGAATCCATACAGGAGCCACCCCTTATCACTGTGCCGTGTGTGGGAAGAGTTTTGCGTACTCATATCAGTTAAAAGCACATGCCTGTAAAGCAGGGTTGAAACAATAATTATTTTATCAGTTCTTTTTTTTTTTTTTTATATAATAATGTGATTAAAAAAAAAAGAATACTATGATTCAGATGTTAATGGACCAGATGGTATGTGCACCTTTTTAGAATTACAGATTTATACATCTTTCAAATCCAGATACTTTTCAAACTACTTTAGAAGTTGCAGATACTATTCAGACTTGTCCACTGACTTTTGGATCAGTGAAACACAAATAACTCAAGGTCCCTAATAAATGTAAGCTGCGTTACTGTTAATGATCACTCTCTTACTGGTTCCAATGCCGTGGATCTTTGCATGCCTGTTTATTATTTAAAAAATATATTGTTTGATTTTGTGCGTCGTCATACCATCATTTCTGTTCTTGATTAACTGACGTGTATGCTTTTAGGTTATACACTTGAAACATGTTTTTGTAAATACCAATATCTATCATCACACGAGGAGTTAAGAGTTATTGCTAAACGGGGAGCTAAGGTACTATCTGCTCATGCCCTCCATCTCTGGAAGCCTGTGTTTGAGTTAACTCTGCCCTCCAGTGGTTCTTAATCGACATCACATAAGCACTGCACAGTGTATCAGTCTGTGCTTGAGTGGGGCCCTGTATTGAATATAGTGATCATGTAGTATAATGGTATAGAAGGGGCACATTTCCGTGGCTGCGAGACAGTAGGTGTGTGAGTAAGGGTCTCGTATACATATATTACTGAGTGCGTCTCCAGGTCTGTTTAATATTTAGCATCTTATTTTTAATTGTGTTCTAGCGTTTAGCAGTCTACTACTGAAGTCCACCAAATTCAACACTAAAATGAGATGAAAAGCTAACACAATACACTCTTTCATTTTAGTTTGTTGTTTTTAAGAAGACAGACTTATACAAAAAAAGGTGAGTTTTATTAAACACCAGGTGTGAGTACAAGACAAAATACCACATGGAAATAAAGGGATTTCATGCAGACCCCCTCCTCCCTCCCATCCAACAAAAAAAGACGAGTCTTATTTTAAAAGCACTGAAAAACGTAATCCTAATGGGAAAATTCAAGATTCTTAACAGTATTGGTTGAACGTCACCCTGTTAGACCTTTCATGATTACAGAATAAAGTGGTATCAAACAGAAAACCATCATGCATCTTTAACAGCTGGATTGTGATAAACAATTCATAAGTAATTCATACCTTCATTCTTATTAATAATAACTTGCTTTCCTTCATTTAAGCTTTAATCCTCACCCCCCACCCCAAAAAAACATATACGCCCTCCCTGAAATATATGCAGTTTTCTACACAATCATTGAAATACAAGAGGGTTGGTTGCCAGCTGAAATAAATCCTTTATCTGTATAATGCAGATGGGTTGTGTGAAGATGGTTGCTGATTGAATTCCAAGCTTTTCTGGGGCAGCATCGCCACCACCAGGTAAAAGGTGGTAAATCCAATTGATTTTTTTGTTGGTACTGGGTTGAGATAGGGTTTCTAAAGCCAAGATGCTGTTACAGTTAGAACTTCTTAAGCTTGTTGGGGATTTATGGTGTGTTAATGAAACTGTACAACTGAGGAAACAGCGTTAAGCCAGGCAAACTTCTTGCATTCCAGTGGAAATGCCTTCTTTTCTGCCTCACTGGGGGTCAGGGGTTGCAGCTCCCACAATGCCATGCTGCCTGAGCTGGTTTCTCAAGATCTGGTTCTTCGTTTTCCACTCTTCCACCTGAATGAAAAGAGACAGAAACTGAAACAGCGCAAACAGAAATGTCTTTGACTGTGACATACAGAAGGGTACTGTCAGTACCTGCTGCCGTAGTAACTGGTTATCCAATCGCAGCCTGTCCAGTGAGTTCAGCTCCTCCCCCAGCCTGAGGTTGCTCTGACGCATTTCCTGAATGTAATCACAGGCTTTCGACAAGATACCGCCTTTACTCTGAAACCATTCATCGTAAAAAGAGCTGTTCATTTCTGCACCCACAACATGTACAGCAACACACGCATCGTCTACAACTATACACACTCAACCGTGCTCCATTTAGAAACACAAAGAAATTCAAATTCAATTACACATGTTTCGACAAAGTCTTTTTCAAAAACAGACACGTAGTTCATCAGAAAAGTCTTGACCATCATTGTCCATGCACAATTACAGGGAGGTCACCTGGCTTCAATTCTGATCATTTCAAAAACAAGCTCTTTAATTACACAGGTTTTGGCTATTATGGTTGCCAACATCAAATACAACTTTCTTTACCTGTCCAGTCTTGGTTGCATCGATGGTGCAATCCGGGATGGTTTTTGAGAGTTGAACAATCCAGTTATTAATCTTGTCTCTACGTCTGCGCTCAACTGGGGAAGCAAAAGAAAACAGAACTGTACACTGACTCGTCATTTTCAGGCCAAGCACTAGATGCTGGTCTCTGTGTATTAAACCAATTTTGTTTTTTGTAAACTTTTTAAATAGACATTTCCCACTGGATAACTGATACATTTTTTAAAGGCTTCCAGACTAATGTTTCAACAAGAGATCACTGAAAAGTCTGTACTAGTCTTAGTTTCTATAGTTTTTTTTTAAAGATTTTAGAATTCTGGATTTTTTTCCCCCGGTTGAACACAGCAAATAGAACTATACTGAAATAGAACTGTATCTTCAATGCACTCATTGACAGCCCCTACTGTCTCCATCTCTCATTCTGGTGTAATCCCAGAATCCCTGTCACCTTCGTTATGCTGGGCTCTCCTCTTGTCGTCTCTGGTAGTCCTAGGTGCTTCTGACTTGCTGAAAGAACACAATAAAATAAAAAGAATGTCTTCTAATTGTATCTAGATCAGAGATGGTCAATTCTTGCTCCACATCTAGCCATAAAAAGAACATCAAAACACAGATGTCAAAGATTAGAATATAACTTAGCATGCAGATGTCAAATTCTAGGAGTTGTAAAGATTGTTAAGAAAACTAACTGTGAAGTGTATTTCGAATCTGAGTAGCTACAGATATTAACTATTATTATTGTTAATACATATTGGTTCGTGAGATACAGCAAATTACATTAAACATAACATTAAAGAAAGTCACATCTGCCTAACAGATTCTCCAAGCAAGACCAAAGGCTTTAGATACTGACGAATCAATCTCACTCGAGGAGCAGAACTGTCACCTCCCAGGTTTAGCCCAGTATTGTGTGGCGTTTAAATGATCATTTCAAAATGAAACTTCAGCAAGGTGTATTACGTGTTGAAAGGCTGAGTTCTGGGAGCGATGGAGCGCTGGTTTCCTCCTGTCAGGACTTCCTGTGGTGACATCATGACATACAGCTGCCCTGAGAGACAGAAATAAAAAGGACAAGATCACTCAGCTTCGTTTCACCCTCTCTCCACAGCATCAGAAATGGAATTAAAATACTAAATAATCTAACTCGCCACATATGAGAAATGAACCAATCGATGTAATAGGTTGGTCACAATTCCTGATTTAAATCTTCGTTTTTTACCCATGCAAAGAGGTTACACTTTATTATGAGATCCTCTCGTTCAAACTGCGCAAGATGACATCTTAATAAGAGACACCCAACACACAACGTGTTAACTTGCATTTCCTGACAGTTTGGATAAGGGTGTATAAAATATAGGTGTTACTGCATCGCTGTACTATCCACTTACACATTTAACTTAAAATCAAGTTCTCTTTTCTTTAGGATTTTTTGAAGGCGTTTCAGTTTAATTAGAAATGTTTTGAAGCGGCACAAGAAACTACATGCGTTTATTTTTTTATCACTTACTTGAAAGCTTGAAAGATCTCTCTACAAGACAAACCAGCTCACCTGTGGGAGTGTTCTGGCCAAGCAGCGAATCAGGAGCCTGTACGCTGGTTACCATGGTGCCAGGTGTGCCGTCGGTGATTGTCGCCGGGTAGTAGGTGTAATGAGTCTCATTGCCGTCTCCTTCAAGACCCTCTGACTGGGAAAACACAGCCTGAACGAGGAAATGAGAGAGAGGACTTATCAGTGTGTTACGCGTGGGCGTCACAGTGAATCAAACATCATTCATACAAAGTAGCAAGTAGGAGGCGCGGGGTCTGTTACCTGGGTAACTGGCTGTGCTGTCGGGAATCCGGTCACAACACTGACGGCTGTGGTTCCGTCTGTCTGTCCCTCTATCTGTCCGTCCGAGACTTGAATAACGCGATAGGTGACCTGGATAAGAAAGACAGAATGACTTTGAATCCAGTATACATCAGTTAGGGCATTTTAAGAAAACTGGCTCAAGGTTTATCAAGAATATCAATTTCATCACGATAAAACAGTCTTGGAGGGCATTGGACGAACTGATTAAGGGCTATATTGCAAAACCACATCCATTAATTACAACCTGGTGTTGTGAACCTTGACTTTTTATTGCAGTGGCGAACTTTTGAGTTTGGCTTACCTACCACATTTGAGTTTAGCACCTATAGCAAAATCTCTTGGTCAATATGGTATAAATGAAATTCAAAAGCCAAATCAACACGCAACATCATTAAGAATATCCTGAATTTTACACTATGCATTGTGTGAAAATATGACTTAAAAAAAAAAAAAAGACTACTAAACTCCTGTCTTGTACAAAATATGTAATCTGTATATTCTTGCAGATGTGAAAACGACTGGTTCACAGAATATCTGTACTCAAGCGTCAGGACTCATGAATAAGGAAATCATGCCCTGGGGGTTGGTTTGATAAAGCTATACCCCACAGGGATAAGCCACAGCTGGATATTTTAGAGCCTTTTGCAGCACTAAAGAATCCATATGAATATTAAACTGGCTGACCAGCTCTGCATCTCTAAATGTAAATGAGACCTACTGAGGGGTGCCTCCACTATATCCCATGGCCAGGGTAATAAAGACTTAGCTCTGCATTGTGCACTGCTGCGTAGCAGTCACAAACAGCGACATAGCGACTCTGACCTCTACATTGCTCTGCCCTCCTACCTGCCCTGCGGGAGGGTACAGCTCCCCTACCTGCCCCCCGGAACCCTCGGTCTTGAAAAGGTATTTGATTGGCTGCTCTGAGGAGAAGGTGGCTGCTGATTGGATAGTGGCAATGGCTGACGGGTCTTCCGCTGTGGCCACAGCCCCTGCGTGAAAACACAAAGCAAATCAGCTATTGGTCTTTTGATAAAATAAAAAAGTCTCATACATTCAATTTATATATATATATATATATATATAGACTCCTATAAAATGAGAATGGTCTCATGTAACAAAGAAACATTCCTTACCTTCCTCAATAACCGGGATGTTCCCGTCTGAATCCGGGCTTTTCTGTTGCCTGAAGAAAGATTTATTTTAAAGAAAACTATTACATTTGCAAATACATCTTAAAGTTGAAATCTCCAGCTGTTTAAAAGCTGAAAACAATTTTTAAAAAATGTCCAATTAAGCTCATAGTTCAATTATAATTGAGAACACGGGGGGTCCCAGGACTGGGATTGGGAACCTGTGCTTTAAGGTATGCTCACCCCTTCATTTCAACAGACAGTGTTAAATGGTGTGGTGCTGCCTCTCTGGTGAGATCTCAGCCAAGCTCTGAAGACAGTGAGACCTGTTAAGAGAAACACCACTATTTAAAGCTACAGCCAATGCAGATGATGGATACTGCATACAAATGGGGGGGGGGGTGTGGTATCCATGGGTTATACAGAACATTTTGGCCCATGTGTTATCATTAAACCAATTAAAATGCAAATAATAACTGCATTGGCTATTGGACAAGCTCAATGCCCAAAGGTTACTAAAAGCACACACCTGCCCGGGGGCGTGAATGACTTCCTATAAAGATCGTTCCCATCAATCAGACCTCTACAGCTCGCTGATTTGCTGTATATTTATCTGATCGGCGCGGGACTAGGTGAAGCAGGAAGAAATATTAAACACATAGAAACTTAACCGAGAGGTTAAACCAGAAAAAGTGCGGATGAGTGCAACATTCTCTACAACGACGGAATTGCACTCTTTTTGATTGACAATGTTTACCATATAACATTTCAAGCATGATGCTCTCCCGACAGAATCGCCACCGCAATTAAACACATTTAATGAAGCCGCTCACCCAATTCACACTCGCTTTACAAACTGATTTAAACCCGATTCATTTGTGGTTTAGAGGCTAATTAAAAACCTGACCGGTCTATAGTGTCCCGGAATTATGGGACCAGTTGTCATTGCTAACTGCAGTGCACTGGGGAGAATTAATAAACAAAACCAGAGAAGGGTACAAACACGAATATTAGGAATAATTGCTGCCAACATATAAAGCGCTGCACGATTGAATGTATTTTTGTGATTCGCTTACTTGTATTACAGTAAATCTGACTTTAAAGTAAACAGCTATTCGCTTTAAAAAAAAACACTTAGTGTACCAGGACATTGGAAACAATGAATTAGAAATCTTTAGTGTTACAATATGCCAACGCAACTTTTGGATAAGGACGACAGTATTATTAAGTTGTCTTTATCAACAAAACAATTCTCTGACACTAGGCTAAGATGTGCAATGCTAACCCTATTTTTCGAGTATTTAGGTTGGTAACCGATAAAAGTGTATCTTTGCGACAAACGTTTATCGCCCCTGACAGCTAACAAAACCCAAAATGTAACACAAAGGACAACAATTTAAATATTTAGTTTCCGTCACTTACCCTAAAAACCTTCCTTTTGTTTATTTTGAAAATGGCCTTTCTGCGCATGAGCACTAACCTACCCACAATCTCCAGTGAAGGACCCGGATTCCGAGTCCGCCATCTTTCTTGAGGGCACATAAAAGTGACTCCAGATAGGAGTACGCCATCTTTATTGTGGGTAGGGTTAGTTCGGGTAAAACCAACCGGATGTTTTTATTTTGGGAAGTTTTGTCAGAAAGGTCAGCTTTGTGAAGCATTTTTTTTGCATTATTAAAAAAAATTAAATAAATAAAATAGAAGTGACAACATTGCAACTAAGAACCGGTACCGAAAAGTTATTTATTGAGAATATTTGTTACAGCTATTCAAGGTGTCTTGGACACTAACTATTTAATAGAGAAAATCGGTTCTGAGGCAGCTGTTTTATACTATAAAGACTGAAGACATGTCTGTTTTCACAGCTTGAATGGATATACCCACAAGCTCATTTGTGATTTTTTAGATTTGAACTGTGAAGCGCCCTGTGATGCTATGCAAGAGTGCATTGCCGTGTTAAACAAGGTAATGACGACAACAGATTTGAAGAGTTTATACTTTTTATTAGACTTAATGTAAGCTTTCAAGACCTCAAAAGCCTTCAGGCGTAAGTGGAAATCTAAAGAATTAGGCGTTATTGTTAAAGGCACCTGCTTTTGTAATTTACACCTGAAGATGTATGTGAGGTCTTGAAAGCTAGCGTTTGAAGAGATTTATTTGGTTTGGGAGCCAACGCATTTCTTTACTGGATCTGTTCGGCGGCACCAGTTCTCCCAGCATGAAGCTGCTGGTGTGTTTTGAGGTTTGCCAACCGAGTGAAACTCTTCCCGCAGTCAGCACAGTGGAACTTCTCTCCGGTGTGGCTTCGCTGGTGTCTTTTCAGGTCCCCGGAGAACTTGAAGCACTTCTCACACTGCCTGCAGAGATAGGGAGCCTCGCCGGTGTGAACCCGCTGGTGAGTTTTCAGGTGCTCCAGCTGGCTAAACCTCTTCCCACAGTCAGTGCAGAAATACGGGTACTCTCCCTTGTGAATGAGCTGGTGTCTTTTAAGGTGCTGTGACTGCGTGAAGCTCTTCTCACACTCAGTACAGCGATACGGGCTTTCGCCCGTGTGAATTCGCTGGTGCTGCTTCAGGTTTTCCAAGGTCCTGAAACTCTTTCTGCAGTCGGTGCAGCGATACGGTTTCTCGCCCGTGTGAATTCGCTGGTGCTTCGTAAGGATTCCTAAGCGGCTGAAGCTCTTGCTGCATTCAGCACAGTGGAACGGGGTCTCCCCTGTGTGAGTTCGCTGGTGTGTTTTAAGGCTGCTCAGACAGCTGAAGTTCTTCCCACATTCGGTGCAGAGGTGTGAGGCCGGAGGCTGGCCCATGCTTTCTGAATCGGTGACGCACACAGCGCCTGCAGTTTTGGTACTCAGCTGGTTTAATGCTTGGTTTTCACTGTTTTTGATGGAACGAGTCCTCAGCATATGCAGGTATGCTTCGCGGTGTGTGTTTTTGACATGCTTATCGAGGTACTTCTTTCCAGTAAAGGAGATTTCACAGTGAGGGCAAGGGTAGGACTCTGTTTCTTCTGAATGCAGTTTGGAGGCTTTGGAAAGAGAGAAAAAGTAAAGGTGATTAATTTATTTGTGGGCTGCCTCTTTTTACTGCACATATTTCAAGTACATTACAGATAAGAAATATATGCTGATTTCTAGTACCAAATAATTCCATAAAACTTACCAGATGTGCATTCACTAGGTCTCAAAATGTGCAGTTTTGAAAGAAACACATTATCGTAAACAAGTATTTTAACTTTAAAACATGATATCTGGTACTAGGTTGAACAACCATTATTTCAGATAGTGTGGTGATTTCCCCTGAAGTGTGAAACTGTCACCACCCCTTCAATGACTTCTTTCCCGTTACCCAACCAGCTGCTTCCCATACTGAGTGGCATGCTTTCAGCCAGTAACATGCTTTCACCCAGAAGACACTGCTGAGGTGAAATGACCCAAGAAGTGGATTTTGGAACAAAGCTGTGGACCTACGATCAGAAGTAAAAAATGTGATTCTTGACTTTTTCTTCATAGAACTACAATTCTACTTTACTTACATAACATGCTGGCAGTGGAGTAAGTTTGTCCTGTGATGTGGACTGCCTCCCATTCGGGATACTCTTCTACAATGCAGACCAGTCCCAGATCAGAGACGTTCCCTGCAACGTCAGACTCCAGCTCAGGCTCCTCCTCTTTAATGCAGACAGACCCCCGTCCTGTCACGCTGTCGGCAACGTCAGACTCCAGCTCAGGCTCCTCCTCTTTAATGCAGACAGACCCCAGTCCTGTCACACTGTCGGCAACGTCAGACTCCAGCTCAGTCTCCTCCTCTTTAATGCAGACAGACCCCAGTCCTGTCACACTGTCTGCAACGTCAGACTCCAGCTCAGGCTCCTCCTCTTCAATGCAGACAGATCCCAGTCCTGTCACGCTGTCTGCAACGTCAGACTCCAGCTCAGGCTCCTCCTCTTTAATGCAGATAGACCCCAGTCCTGTCACGCTGTCTGCAACGTCAGACTCCAGCTCAGGCTCCTCCTCTTCAGTGCAGACAGACCCCAGTCCTGTCACGCTGTCTGCAACGTCAGACTCCAGCTCAGGCTCCTCCTCTTTAATGCAGACAGACCCCAGTCCTGTCACGCTGTCTGCAACGTCAGACTCCAGCTCAGGCTCCTCCTCTTTAATGCAGACAGACCCCAGTCCTGTCACGCTGTCTGCAACGTCAGACTCCAGCTTAGGCTCCTCCTCTTCAATGTGAATAGATTGAAGTCCATAGAGATGATCTTCCCCCCGGCAGTTCTTTTGCCCAGTATCTTCAGAGTGGGCCGATTCCATCTTCAAACCTTCAGCTGTACCTGCGTTGTGAAGAAAAGTTTACAACACAGAATGAAAGCAGTTCAGCCTTCAGATTACAGCTCAATATGTTACTCTTTACGTGTAGCTTGTAACAGATGCTAATGTTTAAGTTGAGGGTTATTTTACATACGGGGTGCCCTAAATATTAAGCATCGTGTGCCCAGTTGTTAATATCGGTTGTCTCTCTGTTCAGCTGTGAAATGTCTTTAAGGGGAAGGAACTCAGGTCATTTTTATTATTATTACTTTATTATTATTATTATTATTTATTTCTTAGACTCCCTTATCCAGAGTGACTTACAGTTGTTACAAAGTATCACAATACAGATAAGAGCAGTTATAAAATATAATAAAATCAGAAGTAATCAGGTGCGTCTTACTAAACCTAGTAAAACCAAGAAAGGATCAGACTGCTATACAATGGGAGTCTTATTTCCATCCTTGTCACCGTATTATGACATTGCCTGAAATATGATACAACTACATACAGCAACACAAATGCTATTACACACACTAGCAGCGTTGAAAACAGACACGGTCGCTGTGTGGACAACTGCATCAAAATAACAATACAACCTAAATCATTGCACATATTCTCCGGGTGTGTTCATTAGTTTGACTTTGAAATAATCCAGTTGCAAGCATTTCTGAAAGCTGTACTTATCATGTTCCCTGAATTTTTCTTTGCGTACCTGATTGCTCGATTAACAACAAAATTACAAGAGGTTACAACAGGTCATCGACTAAACTGCATTGGAAAAGCAACTGGCGAGTTCAAGCGAGAATCTACATCACCCACGTTTAAAAACTCAAAAGTGCGATTTACTTACCGCTTCCGGAGCGAGAAGCGGATTTCACATTATACCATGCGTGTGCTTGCTGTAAAGACGCTGGAAACGAATCGTGCGTGATATTATAGGTTTGTCTTCTTGCCCCAAACTCATTTTCATGTGTTATTTGTCCAGCTATGCATAAGAAATAGGTGCTTCGGAGGTGTCAGGCCGTGCAGTTTCAAATATAGAAGTTAAACTCGTATGCTTTACAAACGCGATTCAAAATAATAATGTACATTTTTAAAGTTATTTACCAGGTTGTGGTAGATTCCGAGACTCAGCTGCAAGCAGCTTGTGGTAATTCTGCCCATGTATCTTCTCATTGGATAAGATTTCAACTCAGGTCTGAAAATGTAGTTGCTGATTGGTCAGTCTGATATATGACCAATCAGAGTCTCTTCCTCTAGCCACCACAATGCCGGGATACTTTGCCTATTTCTCTACGTAGGGTGACCAGACGTCTTGGTTTTCCATCAGGTTCCCGGTGTCCCGACATTTCTCACAGTCCTTAAAAGGCCCCTGTTTTCAGCCACTTCCTGTAGTGGGACACACTCTAAATAACTCTCTCCAAAATTACGTAAAAACCATTTCTATTCAATGCGAATTTACAACTGTGTAATCGGGTAGTTTTGTAGCTGTTTAGTTCTGGCAGGATTTAGCCCAGCCACTAGGCAAAGGCAGAAAGCATCCACCAGGTTAAATATATATACACACATATTACAACAGGTTACAAGATAAATGTCGTAATTCCCTCCAAGCACTGAGAAGACACACGTTAACAAACTACATTATTTAGGTTATTATACTCTTTTCCCATGACATCATTTTTTCCTTGAACCCAATCAGAAGAAAGCAAGTCTCTTTTAGTTAGTTATACAAATCTCTTCTCAGCCCTTTTGAAGTATCTGGCTCTGTCCAGATTCCCCTAAAAGGGCTAGCTTTTATGCCCCCCCTCATAAACAAACTGTATTTTCAAGCAAAACCGGTTCATATCTAGTTTACTTATTTGGGAAGATGTTTATCAATAGGTTTGTAGCTCTGATACAAAACAGCGGTCTCCCAAAAAGGCAAACCTCTTTGATGTTAGGGCTGGACGTCAAAGAACTTGTTTTACAACACTGTCCTGTTGGTCAGGCTTTTGCTCTGAAGACAAAAGCCAAGATTCAATCAGCTTCCCAGGGTCTAACCAGAATTCAGGAGACTGAAAGATGTTAATCAGATCCCTAGTCTCATTACAAATGTAACCAGAACCTATGCTCAATTTGTGAGTTGTATTTTAAAACCTAACAATTCATTTATCTGTAAATAAAATATTGCAACAAGCAGGTGAATGACCAGCTGAATTCTGGCAGCCCCTTGTGAGTCAGCACATTCTCCACCCACCTACAGGGTCAATAGAGAGGGGGAGGGAGGAGAGGGGAGGGGTCTCCTGGATACTATAAGAGGAGAGAGGGGGGGGGGGTGTAAACAGGTCCTGTTCTCAGTGCCAGCGTGGGTTCTTCTCTGTTCCTCTCTGTTCTCAGTCTTCACTCTCATTCTCGGAGGCCTTCGCTTCAATCTCACTATGTGGAGAGGGCTTCTATTAGCCTGCCTGCTTCTACACACAGCACAGGCAGAGGAGAGCTCCAATGGACCGTAAGAATATACTGTCTGTCTGTCTGTCTGTTTCCTTAGCTACTGGCTCAGACCGTGAGGATGTTTCTAGATTGTCTGTCTGTCTGTGGACCTGTGGAGATTTGTGTCAGCTTGCCTTTATCTGTCCCTCTGTCTGTGTGCTGACCTAGCTGTAAGCATCTGTCTATCTGTCTGTATACATTAGTTATATCAGTAAGAATATCTGCCAACAGTGTATATATATATATAGAAGTAACTATAGATATGGATAGATATTAATATTGCTATACGGATTTTCTTAAGATAAAATCGAGTTTTATCTTAAGAAAAGTGTACCTTAGGGTTAGTTGTTCATTGAATTCAGTTTTAATTTGTTTGTTTTAAAAATCTTTTGACTACAGTTTAACAGAAAAAGGGCCCGCTGTTTCAAAATCTGAATCTAATCCAACTATGCAAATGCTTGCTCTTGAGTATAGTGGTTAGAAGAACCAAACTGCTTCATAAACTTGGTACAAGTCTGTCACTGTGACTGCTGCCTCTCCCTTATAAAACTTTACTGTAGTGTAAGCATAGCAAAGTCTAATAAAGCACAGTGAAAGCATGGTAAGGCTTAGGTAACCATTGTAAAGTATAACAAGGTATGGTAAAGTATATTAATAAACATGGCAGACCAGGGTAAACTCTGGTACATGCATAGTATAACCATGGGGAAAGCACTGTTAAACTGAGATAACACTGTTATAAGGGTTACTGTACTTGCACTTTGAAGGTATACCTTGTTGTATGAGCTTACCATTCACAGGGTCCCTCAGATTCTATCCTCTCTGCCTTTTACTAGTCAATTGTGGGAATGAAATTCTTTATGTATGATCACATTTCTCAGTAATTTATATAGCTTTAAAATATATGGAAACATTATTCCAAGAAATCTCTTTTACATGCTTGAATGGGACACATTTGGGCCCATTCAAGCAAGGGCTTTTAATATACAATACACCAGAAATACAGCAGAAATAAAGCTGCTGTCCCGTCTCTCCTGCAGGATATACCTGGTGACGATTCCCTCTGAAATTTACGGAGGCACCACAGAGACATTCTGCGCCCAGCTCCTCCACCCCAATGAGAGCCTCACTTTCACTGTCACCATGGAGACCAATGCTGACAACCTGACTCTCCTGGAAGAGAGGGTGAAGGAGAATGAGTTCTACCGATGTGTCCCCTTTCAGGTGAGGATGACAGAGAGCACCCCATAGGATTAGACAGGGAATATTCAGAGTGTCCTCTGAGGTCTTCTGCACAGGGCCCATGCAACGTTTAATTAGGAAAAGCTGTCAAATATACATTGGACCACCAAACGAAAGTGGAAAATTGTGTTGCCTTATGAGGGATGGAAACTCCTACTGCATAGCAGTTTGCCCACCCAGGTTTTACTACGAGCTTGATTAACCACAGTGTATAGGTAACAAGCTCAGATGTGTCCTATTAAAACTCCTAGTAAAACCAGGAATGGATCAAACTGCTCTGCAATGGGAGTCATATTTCCATCCCTGCTTATCCATGTAACAGAAAAAAAAAATCTGTATTGAGACATAGTCGCAATAACAAACATGCTCCACATATTTGAGATTCCGGACCGGTGTGGCTATTAAACCTACCAAACACAGTCCGTTACCTCTGCCATTTCCTCCTCTTCTTAACGAAGCCTGTGTTGCTGGGAAGTTGTCACTGCTTCTTCATAACTGAAGGCAAGGATTTGTAAATGGAATGCCTTCAGCATCGTTTCAATGGCTGTGCTATCACATGCTTTTTCTCTTTTTCCAGGTTCCAGTGTTCCCTGAAGAAACCATTGTGTATCTCCGAGCCGAAGTGAAAGGAAAAACAGTCGACTTGGAGAAACGACAAAAAGTCCTGATTAGTTCAACTAAGCCCCTGATGTTTATACAGACAGACAAACCCATCTATAAACCTGGCCAGACAGGTACCAATCTATCTATCTATCTATCTATCTATCTATCTATCTATCTATCTATCTATCTATCTATCTATCTCATACTGTCATGGTACAATAGTACGTATGTTTTGAACTTTGTGTGGCTCTTTGAAGCGACAGGGAGAGGAAGTTGAACTTACTAAATATACAATGTAATACAAACATACATTTCTGCCTCAACAACATGACTGGCCTGCCATTCTGCTATTGAATTTTTACCATATTTCTTTTTTTATTATTAGTTTTTAATGATGTTTGTGTTTCTTGTATGGAGATTCAGTAGACATACAATCACGTTCTGCACAGATGAGCAGCCATGCTCTAAACTCCTTTCCGTTTCCTTTTTAGTTAAATTTCGAATTGTCACGCTGGACACTCATTTTGTCCCTATCAATGAAAAGGTAAGATATACTGTACATTTCTTAATAACTATGGGAATGGGACCCCACAATCTGTGAAAGAAGCCAACAGTAATTTGCAGTAAAAAAAAGCTTTTTGTCCAGTGGGAGAGGGTTCAAAGTACTGTAGAGAAGTCTGGAGCTCATGGTCAAAGAAAAGATAGGCTTTATTTGATCAGATGAGAAAACAAACAGCAGCCCCCAGCACATGAGAAAATGTATTGACTCATGATGACAATCTGAGAGGCTCCAGAGTGGGAGTGGAGGAAGAGGGGGTCAACAGTTTGTTTGTCATTAAATAGACTGGGTTACATAGCGAGCAACTAACAACTGGTTTCTGTGTTTGTTTGTTTTTACAGTACAAAACTGTGGAACTGCAGGTAAGACCATCTGAACACTTAACTGTGTCAAAGATTGCTTCACAGTACAGTACTATAACACTGTCACCATGGAAACAGCCATAGCTCTAAAACCCTCAGTCGTGCTACATTTAGAAATACTAAAGGAAATGAAATAAATTCAAGAGCAAGCGTTTCAACTAGAAGTCATTAAACGCACTGAAGAAGACGAAGCTGGCTTTACTTCATGAACACAAACCAATACACATGCTGTTTGTATTTATTTTATTATAATTTCACAGATTCGGTATATAGAAACAAAAATACTACTATGTGCTACTTGAGGACGTTCTCCACTCCACTTAGGTAACATGCTTACTAAATGTCTTAGTATCCTAGAGATATCATTGTCCACTTCCCATTTTCCATGAGGGTAGAATATTGCCTATTTAACCCTGATCAAACTCCCCTTTTCACTAAATATCTTACTATCCCTGAATAGACCATCACCCCTTCAATAACAAGCATCATTTATATAAAAGCAAATCAAAAACAAATCTGTATGACGTTGAGCATCATTTCCAAATCAAACTCTCTTTTCCCACCCAACCCAGGACCCCGCGACTAATCGCATCGCTCAGTGGCTCGACAGGACGTCCGTCAGTGGGATTCTGGACTTGTCACAGCCCCTCAGTTCCGAAGCCCCCCAAGGAACATACACACTTCATGCAGAGACAGACAGTGGCAATCACATTAGACAGTTTTTTAACATCAAGGAGTACGGTGAGGAAGATTGTTTTGGCGGGTGTAAAGAAAATCACTTGCTGAAATGTTCTGAACCTTTTCATTAACGTTGTTATTTCTACATTCAGTCCTACCCAAGTATGAGGTGAAGGTTCATCTCCCCAAATCAATCACCATCTTGGATACAGAAGTCACAGTCAAGATCTGTGCAAAGTAAGTTATTTGTTTTTAATTATAAACCATGAAGCCATTTGAAATATAGCTCAACGCCCATTACCATTCACGCCCGCTGAATCTAAGCAAGACATGTTGGCAAGTTACTGACCCCTCAAGAGAAGGGCAAGCCTGACTACTCTCCTCCTGGCCTTGTTGGGTACTTGACCAGTAGTGTGATGAGCTGAACTATCCCTGGCTCAGTCTGTGTCAGTCCAAAGGCCAATGCAGCACTCCCAGTAGGCCCCCAGCCAGCAACTTGAAACAAACAGCATTGAAACCAGCAAGCTCCTAATCACATGACTCAGCCCCACTCTGAGCGGTAGTGCCTTTACTGGGTGTGTCATGTGAGCATGTGCAAGTAAAACAGTTTCAATCCATGTTTATATTTGTTTCCAGGTACACCTATGGGAAGCCTGTCTTGGGGAAGGTAACAGGAAAATTCTGCCGGCCCAAATGGAACATGTACTGGTATCGAAGGCCCGATAATGTGGAGAACAACGACATCTGCCATTTTTTTAACGTTCTGGTAAGTTAGCCCATCACTGCTGAATACCAGCGGATTTTGATCATCAAAATAGAGCCCTGCTTTCTGTACCAACGTTATTTCAGTGCATGGGAGTCGACAAATATGTAAAATCCCAGAAGGGTGCTGTTTAATCATTTACAGGAGAGTGCTGTATTGATGAGTTGAACTGCATTAGCACACACTCACTAACAAACCCAGACATGCACCATTGTACCCGTGTCTTGTTAATGTATGTTAACAATTGGTCGGTGGCAGCCTCTAATCAAGTGAGAGATCTACACTCTCTCAACATGAGAACACTTAAAAACTTATGTGCCATCAAATCTAATATTGTGTCATTAACACTGAGTGAGAGATCTACACTCTCTCAACATGATTAAAGGTAGCCACCAAACCCTTAAAAACTTATCATGTGCCATCAAATCTAATATTGTGTCATTAACACTCTGAGTGAGAGATCTACACTCTCTCCAAAGTCCTAAGTATAGTTCCTCCTCATACTATCTATTGAGGACATGGCTTTTATTTGCATTAAGACAAAATTAATATTCTTCATTAATGCCAGATTTATCAGTCTTTACTCCATTGTGGTGTTCAGTGGCCTTTCATATGCATATTGAAAAGGCCATTCATTGGGGTATTGGCTCTCACGCTTCCGCTGATATTAAAGGCAAAACTGACAGGGACTTAGTCACCTCAATGGGCTACAGCGGCCCCTACTGGACAGGAGGCCCGTGAGCTCAAAGCTGCTCCCTGCAGGGCTGGCCCTTCTCTTCCAGTGGCCAGTAGGATCAGCTGGTTATTTATGAGGACTAGTTAGTAATACATTTCTGACTATTTTTTTATTTATGTCTTTTTTTCGTGTTGTTGACTAGACTGACAAGACTGGTTGTGTGACCGAAGTTATTGATCTGAAAGAATTTGCATTGAATGCGACTGGCTACTCTGATCAGTTTAATGTGGAGTGTGATCTGGAAGAAGAAGGAACAGGTACAACCTTCTCTTTATATCTTGCTTGTCTGTTTGTATCCATTATCCTGTGATATCCTTCATTTATTTATACCCATGGGAATTGAGAAACAATGGTGGTTATATTTCTTTCTGTCAATCAAAGTCTTTCATTGGCTGCCATGCATCATGTTTCAGCAGCGCAACCACTTTAGTAAAGTGACCTTTCTGAATACCAAAGTAGCTTCATTTGAATAGATCAGTGGGTTTGCTCTTGATGCACACTTCACTTCAACTGCAGTGCGGTCTCCTCACATCTCTGTTGAACTAGTGGTTGTGGACCAATGTCCACTGAGAAGTTAGGCTGGGACCAATCCTCATAAAAATGATAGCAAAGTATTAAAACATAGTGAAAAAAAAGGCATAGGTCAGCATGGAAAAGCCCAGAGCGGTTTGGAAAAGCAGATTAAAAGCAATGCAAACCAGGGTAAGCTATAATTAATACATAGCATAACCATGGCAAAAGCATGGGAAAACAGCAAAAATACAGTGGTAAACTTTTATAACTTTTATGGTTTAAAACTTTAAAGGTGTGGAATGTTGATTGTAGCCATGGGCATATCTGTTAAGGCCAGGAGGAAGTCTTGGTTTTATAATGGACCAATGGACTGCTCACATTTTGAAGTATATCTAAACAGTGTGTTTTGTTTTGCTAGGTGTTCATCTGAGTGGCTCCAGTTCCAGTACATTCACCTCTAATGTTAATGAAGTCAGTTTCGAGGGGCTCAGAATACCTTTAAAAAGGGCATCCCCTTTAAGGCAAAGGTGAGTTATTTTGGATTTTGTATGTTAACAACAGGATGGTGAGCAGTGAAGGAAACAAACCATCTTTTTAAAAGACCATCTCATGATATCTGCAATCAGGTCAGATGATATAATTTCAAAGGACCCTGAAGTCAGGAGAATTAGTGCCATTTTCACGTGAATGGGCCCTAATTTTAATTTCAAAGGCAAAGGTGCATTTTTAAAGGGGAATAGATACATTTTAATGGTAGCTAGAGAAAAACTACTGTCTGGAAGTTAAATAAGAGGGAAATAATGTGGGTCATATAGCAACCCTGTATGTTTTTGATTGAATCTACCCTTTATGTTTTTCATGGCTCTACCTTGGGGTTCATGATCCAGTCTTGAGTAGGGGTGAGAATTGATCTAGCCCCCACCCAGCAATGCCTCAGTGTCTCTCCCTTAAACAGATCAAGATGACCGGACCTGACTCTTCCCCCCTCCCACACGAGAAGGTTCATCTCATCATCCAATGGCACAACTACACCGAGACCATGAACTTCACCACGGACAGCAGGGGCCTGGTCCCCATCTCACTGGACACCTCATCCTGGGATACCGAGTCTGTCAGGCTTCAGGTCAGGACCTTTCTATCTCTCCCAGGTCTCTGAGTCACTTTCATCAGTTTAGAGCTGATTTAGGAGAAGACTGATTGCTGGCACCTCAAGCATGTACTTCCTAAAAACACACCTGTAGTTGTGGTCCTCTTCTGATTGGGATGGTGTTCAGGATTAAGTTTGGTCCAGTGGTATTATTTATTTTAGAATCTGAATTGAGAAGTAGTTTGTGTGCAGGAAGAGAGAGGAACAAACCATCCCAAGAGCAGTCGTTCCTTACCTTATTTCACCTCATTTCACCATCTACAAATACTGTAGGCATATCAAGATATTTCAAGATGTACTAAAACATGTGTAACAGTGTTGTGACATCCAGAATTGATCATTTTCTCTAGAGTTATTATGAGTCCTTAAATATTTAAATGCTCACCTGTATGTAAAACACTAAATGATACATTTTAGAACATTTAGTTTTTTATGACCACCTTTCAAAGATATTCTATTTTCACCATCAATGAATTATCAAACAAAATAAAAACATTCATATAAAAATAACAACAGACACCTGAAATATCTCCTTCTTGCACTGGACAGAGCGATGTTTAGCAGAAATATTTTTGATCTTTGATGCAGCTGGTGTCTTTTTCGTTGAAGACATTTTAAAGAAATCGTGCAGCTCTATGCAGTGTGTTCAATCATCAAACTAAACCGGCTGCAGAGTTCCTTAGCAATGTAACAGGATGTGGGTCAATAAGGCAAACACTTGCTGTATTTATTTATATTTAAGTGATCAGAAAATGTATATTTACTCTATGCTTTTAGAAATGGGAATTTTCACAGTGAACTTCATATTTTACAGCAATGGGTACATTTCACAGATATCGTGAAATCAGTGATAATTATCGCCAAATACGACTATCAAAATGTTTTTATGAAATTAATAATTGTGAAACACTAAAACATTACAACTGAAAAAATACATATTATCCCAACTCTAATTGGTATAAGACAGCTGCCCGAATCTGTATCGAGAGATATTTAACAGAAGAAACAACCAACCAATTACAAATGAGTATTATTCTCATTATACTGAATAACAGATGCATTGAGAAAGCCTAAGAAAGTAAGACAGACTAAACAGCTCTTGGTAATTAACTCTTTTAATTCTACATTTAAGTTGCCTTTTCTTCTTGACCAATGTGGCAGTTGTACTGGTAATTCTCACTGGACCTGTGATACTGGACCATGAATTACGTAGCTCACTGAGCAACTATCCCTTTATCTCAGGTCACTCTCCCCTAGCAAAGGATCTGGAGTCAGGTATTTGTAAAGTAGTTTAAACGAGGTGTATAATGACGTTCTTTCATTCTCTAGGCTCGCTACTCTCTGCTGGATAATGTTTTTGATTTTCAATTGGTCCATCCCACATATGGTATCGCCGATCTTTGGCTCAATCCCTTTTACTCCAAGAGCAAGAGCTTCCTGAAGATCCAAGAGAACGAGGGCAAGCTTCAGTGCGGGGAGGAAGCACCAATCAGCATTGTTTATATCATCCAGGGGGAGGAGCTGGCAAAGGGGGTGGAGTTTATGGATTTCTATTATCTGGTGAGTAGGTGGGATTCCTTTCAGCTACATTTTAAATCAATTTTGAGCCTACCGTATCAAATCACTCACCTTATAGTGGAATGCATTTGCTCTTCATTGAAACAGCTTAATATCAAACTTGCACGGTAACAGCAACAACAAATGTGCTCTTCATACCAAAGAATCCCAGGGTGCTTTACAATTAAATTTTAGGTTAACAACGAGTTTGTGGTTAAAATCCATTTCAACTATGAAAAAGCAAATAGAGTAGAACTTGGGAATTACAATCACCTTGGGAATGGAGGTCATTCGTAAGTGTGAAATGTCTGTAACTGTAAATATGAGTTTTCAATGGTTTTAATAAAATTGTACACCTGCTATCTGTAGCCTTAATCTGACGAATAATACAAGGATACAGCACAGTAATGCAATACTCACATTGTTAAGGTTCCAAAGTGTTTAAAACTGTACTGTAAATGGAAAAAGGCTACATTGAAGTTACCATTGAAATCGAAAACCTGGGTTAACATAGCGCTTGTCTTTAAACAAAATGCATTCATGCAGCTTGCTCAGTCATTCAGTTTCCTTTGATTTGAGAATTCCAAGTAAAATACTCAATCTGTCCCACCTTTCTAGATACATTTGTTGGTACAGTGATTTTGCCTTCTCCATGACATGAGCGCTGCTTATAGGCGTGCCTATCTGGCTGCATGGCACGCATGGTTGAGTGTTGGCACACTTCCGGTTGAAGGTGGGGTGTTCGGTGAACCAGTCAGTTCATAACTCTGAGGGTCTAATGTACGTCTTCAATCTACATTCCCTGATATCAATTGGAATTAAACTAACAGCTCAGCATCATTCCTAGGTAACATGGGCCTCACTATATGTGTACATTTGTGTTTCCCAGGCTTTAGCTAAAGGAAGCATTGCTCGGAATGGGCGTGTTGGGGTCCCGATGAAGGCAGGACAAGGTAAGATTCCGGGCACATTCCACTGGTGCTGCATTGTGACTATATAGGGAGTAAAGGATTGAACAATATAAAACAAATGGACCACATTGATCCCAGGGTACAAAGAACCATGCTGTTATAATATTCTATCAAACCACGATAGTCTGAAGTGGTGGACTTCCATGTCCCAAGACTAACATCCATAACTTCAAAACAAAATGCTTAGGTAAATCTATAAGAAGATTTGAATATTTGTATTGTAATGATCTACAATATTTCTGCCCATTTTCTACACACTTAACCTATCATTACCATTAACTACTTGCAATTCTGTTAAGCAGACCTCCAGCAGGTAAAGGTGAATCTGCTAAATCATTTCACATAGTCATGCTTTTACCATGCCTTTTCTCCACCCTTCCTCACAGTGTCAGAGGGAGAGTTCTCCTTCAAGCTGCCGGTGTCGTCACACTTGGCCCCTTACGCTCAGGTCCTTGTCTACGCTGTGTTCCCGAACGGGGAGATTGTTGCGGACAGCTTTGATTTCCAGGTCGACAAGTGTTTTAAGAACAAGGTAATCAGACTTGAAGTGCTGACTGATCCAGAGGGGCATTTCAGGACCTCATAGGGACTTGTTTGTTGATCAATTGATGCTTGAGACTCAGGTAGTACGGTACACTTTTGTACAGTGGTGACTGCATCTCTGTGTTTGAGGTGCAAGTAGACCTATACTTCTCTACAGTATTGACTGTGTCTGTGTGTTTGAGTTGCACATAGACCTATAGTTCTCTACAGTATTGACTGTGACTGTGTGTTTGAGGTGTAGGCAGACCTATAGTTCTCTACAGTATTGACTGTGTCTGTGTGTTTGGGGTGCAGGTAGATCTCAAGTTCTCAGCTCCTCAGGAGCTCCCTGGAGAGGACACCACCGTTCACCTGCATGCCGATCCTGGGTCCCTGTGCGCTCTCCGGGCGGTCGATCAAAGCATTATATTGATGGAGCCTGATAAGGAACTGACTGTAGACACTGTGAGTAATATTGCTCACCTCCCTGGCTGATCACAGACATTCTACAATTCAAGTTCATTGTTCTATTGCAATCAAGTTTATTATTGATCTAATTCCATGTTAATCTTTTTATTAGTAGTTAATAGTATTATATAGGATGATCTGATGTTTGTTTGTTTGTCCTTCACTTTCTCCTCTCAGGTATACAACCTGCTCCCCGCTCAAAAGAGAGATGGATATTCATACAGCCTGGAGGATTATGAACCCTACCCTTGCTTACCGTCTCCATTTCACAGAGTGGACAAGCGCTCCATAATGCCATACTACCATAGTAGATCACATAATGATGTATACGAGATCTTTAAGGTAGGAATCATTTATACATTGGTGGAACTTCTGTAGTCAATAGATTTAATTAGGTACATCGATAATGTCGTTTCTAAGTCTGGTTGAAGGAAGCAGATTGAGTGACTGTTCTGTAACAGTTGTACCATCAAGGGCTTTTATAATGTGTTTATTTCAAAACAAAAAAGCTGATCGGCCTCAAATATCCAATTGAGTACCAATCAACAGCAATTCACTTCCAGGGTGTTTTAGAAGCCGACTGGAAGATTATTTACCTGTCACCCAGGGTGCTGGCATTTTACTGTCGTACTGGTGTGCACTGGAATGTATTATTGTATTATTATCTTCATTTGCAGGGTCTGGGTCTGAAGATTCTGTCTAACTCTGATGTGAAGAAGCCAATTGAGTGTGATTGGTTATATTCACAGAGGGTGATATCTAGAGGTGAGCCAATGAAGTTGTCTGAAGTAAAGGATAATGGTGAGCCAATTAACACAAAATAAGTCTGCAAAATAACCCTACACACAAAAACAAACCAATGTATATGTCTTCTGGTCAGGCAGCAGGAACCTGACAGAGTCAGCTCTGTGACTTCATGAGAATAAAACTGTCAATTTCTACAAAATTCTCGAAGCAGCAGCTCTTTCCTCTTTTCAGGCAGTTCTGTGTGTCTATATTTACTTCTGACATGTATCTCTATGTAGCGATTATGACATAGGGGGTAAAGGGTTAGGGTGAGGGGGAAAAGTTTGACAGCAGTGACCGTGTTTCTTTGTGTCTTTTCAAGCGTTCAGTCCAGGAGTCGCAGTCGCTCAACCAAGCCCACGTATTGATATGATGGAGTCTGTGATAGAGACTGTCCGGAAGTACTTCCCTGAGACATGGATCTGGGAGCTGGTTCCAGTTGGGTAAGTGTTGATTGAACTCCACTAACTAAACTCTTGGGCCGTCAGGGAAAGTGAATCTGCCAGCCGTGATGTGAATGAAAGTAAATTGTGCTGCTTCTTTCAGCGGTGAAATTTCATTGAAAACCTCCAGAAATGAAAAGCAGGAGGTCTAATGCATGAGTTGGCTATTCTTCCACTCCTCCACATCTCTCTCTCTCTCTCTCTCTCTCTCTCTCTCTCTCTCTCTCTCTCTCTCTCTCTCTCTTTCTCTCTCTCTCTCTCTCTCTCAGGGAGTCTGGCTCAGTGGAGATTACACACACAGTTCCAGACACCATCACTGAGTGGAAGGCAGGGGCATTCTGCACATCTCCTCTGGGATTTGGTATGGCGTCCCCAACTGGGCTCACAGTATTCCAGCCCTTCTTCGTGGAGCTCACTCTACCCTACTCCGTCATCAGAGGGGAGCAGTTTGAGCTGAAGGCCACCGTCTTCAACTACCTGTCCCAGTGCATCATGGTGAGCTGCTCACATACACAGTCACTCTGTTCACAACCCTGTGTTGGAAAACTAGAAGAAACAAAGTCATCTATCTCAACTCAAACAGCTTGACGAACAACTACCAACGAACACTAAATGAAACGAAAAACAATGAATCTAATGAGAATCTAATGCTCTTGTGGGTGTTGTAAATGAAAGTGAGAAACTGATTATCAAATCATTCATTTGGATGAAAACCCCATTTGCAAAGCCTTTTCACTCTCTTATCCTCTGTGTTGCTCTGTGCCTCCCCCTACAGGTGAAGGTCAGCCATGCAGAGTCTTCCCAGTTTCAGATGACGCCCTGTGAGGGGTGTGAGTACACGACCTGCCTGTGTGCCGATGAAGCCAGGACATTCCGCTGGGCTTTCATCCCCTCAGCGCTGGGTAAGGGACTGCTTCTTATTCACAAGATTACTAGAGGGGAGTAACGGGGTTACTGTTTATTTACATAGTAGTTGCTTAGTAAATACCAGTGTGCTTAAACATAATTACAATGTTATTATGCATAGCTGCAATGTTCTTTTTTGCACAAAATAATCCTAACCCTAACCTAAATTCTAAACCTAACCCTAACCCTTTTCTGATACAATTGTGTACTTACATCTGTGAAGCAAAATGATGGACCCATTAAGTACATTGTAACTATGCATAACAACCTAACAAGCTTCTTACCTGCCCCCCAGGTGAGGTGAATGTGACAGTCAGCGCTCAGGCTCTTCAGACAGACACTCTGTGTGGTAATGAAGTGGTGGCTGTCCCTGAGAGAGGCCGCATTGACACGGTCATCCGCAAACTACTGGTGGAGGTGAGGGAGCAGGATGTCTCCGATTGCATTTTGGCTTTAACCGGATAAGCTCTTGATTTTATACAGATATTTTCAACATTTCAAGTACTAAGTGGTTATTACGCTGTTCTCAGGGCCCTCTGTGTGCCTGCACACTAGTTTTGCTTTGTCTGTAGCGACGCAGACAGAATGCAGTCAGATTATTAATTGCAATTGTGAACCACAGGTCCAACATTTTCCACGTGTTATTTTGTAAGTATTTCCAATCAGATAGCTTCATCGCAGTAGAGGCAGTTTCATTTGGAAACTGTGCCATCATCATAGCATGGCCGCTGTGTAAACTATTTTAAGTGGGTTGTTTTTAAATGATGCCGCTGTCTCTTTGGAATGAAAGTGTTCTGTGAATCGCCATTCAAGTTGTGTTCTGTTTCTTGTATTGTAAGGCTGAAGGAATAGAACAGACTGTTACCCAGAATGCACTGATGTGTCCCGGAGGTGAGCCACTCTCTGTTTGTCAAGTTACCACGGTTACTGTAGTCCATGTCTCAGGTCTATAGGATCAGTTTTACCTGAACATGTCATTTCATTTTGTCTGTCAGGGTTTTGACCCGTTTTCAATGGACTTTTTTTACTGTATGTGTGGAGATGGGAGGTCCAGTAAATATACCTACTTTTTAAATTGTATTTACTCTAGAAGTGGCAAAGAGACATTGGAAGAGTCAAATGAAAAACATCTGAGAAGGTTAAACAGTTCATCAAACTGTTAACCAGTTATGAGTTAAGTTAAAGAATCAATCAATGGTATTAATTTGTTAACAGACATTCCATGTACCTTTTTGCTGATCTCTTGACTGGCTTTAATAGCAATGTTTCATGGTGTCCCTAAAGGCAGATGAGGTCTGTTTGATTGAAGTTCTGGATGGACTTCTTCTTACTGTTCACAGTGTAATCTTGTTCTCCTTTGCTTGTGCTTCTCAGGGAGTGCTGTGAAGGAGGAGATCTCCTTGAAGCTGCCAGAAGTGACAGTGAACGGATCAGCTAAGGCTTCCTTGTCAGTTCTCGGTAAAAAACTAAACTCAAAACCTTCACCACAAAATGGTGCAACGAGAGGGGTTGGGGACACGATTGGGGTTGCGGTTGGAGTTGGGGTTGGGATGGTAGACAGCAGTGTAATCCCTCTCTGCTGTCCTCTGTAGGGGACCTGCTGGGCCGGGCCATGCAGAACCTGGACCGGCTCCTTGCCATGCCCTTCGGCTGCGGAGAACAGAACATGGTGCTCTTCGCTCCCAACATCTACATCCTGAAGTACCTGCAGGGGACCGGGCAGCTGACTGAGGAGATCAAAGCCAAAGCCACAAGGTTCCTGGAGAGCGGTGAGCATGGGGAGAGAGAGGGAGAGAGGCTGAAGAGCAGCTGAATGAATAGATCAGAGACCAGAGCAGTGAGGGAGAGCAGTGAGGGAGAGCAGTGAAGGAGAGCAGTGAGGGAGAGCAGTGAGAGCCAGTTTTCTGGAGAGCAGTAAGAGAGTTGAAGTGGGGAGAGAGATGATTGACGAGAGGGCAACGTTACACAAATAATATAAATGACTCTGAATGTTAGTTTTTCTGCTCTTACCGTCTTACCGTGATTTCTAAACCCTCCCCCTCCCCACCAGGTTACCAGCGGGAACTGAACTACAAACACGAAGATGGCTCCTACAGTGCCTTTGGGAAGAGCGATGACTCTGGAAACACCTGGTAAGTCTGTCTGTCTGTTTGTATGTCTTAGGCACTGCCCTCTGTACCATAATCACTACACATTTCTTCCCTTTTCTTTTGAGGCGCTAACAGCTGTAAGACTGTTTATAGAAAATCATAAAAACACTGTATTCTACAGTAATACAATAAGAATAAATACTGCTACATTTAATTAGTTTACTGGACTGTTACTTTCTCTCTCTCTCTCTCTCTCTCTCTCTCTCTCTCCGTTCCTCTAGGTTGACAGCCTTTGTGTTGAAGTCGTTTGGCGGGGCGCTGCCCTTCATTTACATCGACCCCAGACATATCAAGGACGCGCAGGACTGGTTGGGCCACCACCAGCAAAAGAACGGCTGTTTCATGAGCGTTGGAAAACTCTTCCACAACAACATGAAGGTAGGGAGGGATAAGGAGGGAGGGATGAGAGAGAGGAAGGAAGGTCAGAAAGAATACCTTGCATTGCTCAGGTCAAGGTTCAACTAAGCCTTCCAACATGCCACAGACATGCCTTTCTCAGCTTCTTCACTGCTTGTCAGCTTTTGAAAGCATAGTGGTTGCATTACTTCCAATGGAAACAGGAATGCTTCATCGTGCAACAATCTGTTACCAGTATTTTGTGTTCGGCGTTGAAAATATGTTTAATTTTTTAATAGAAACAGAATGGCCGGGCAACCCAAAGACATCCCCTTCATGGACATATAGGTTATGTGGCCATGATAAGTCATGGAATAACTACAGGACTCCATGAACGTTCAAGCTGTATGTCCTTTAAGAATATTGCATGGAATAAGTGGTGGCAGTAATAGGGTACTGTCTGGAATGTTGTGTTCTTTCAGTTTTGTGTCGCTCTTGAGTATCATCAATGATGAGCACACCGGGAAGTTATTCAGTCACTCGTCATCATACGTGGCATAGAAGTGAACACCAGATTCAATGCAGTAACCTCAATCTCTCAGTGAATCTCTTCTCAAACACAAAGAGAAGCCTGGCTCTGAGTGTGTGTGTGTTTGTGTGTTTCAGGGGGGAGTCGGGGATGAAGTGTCGCTGACAGCCTACATCACCGCGGCCCTGCTAGAGGTGGAGACCCCTCTCACTGTGAGTATGAGAATAGGGAGGCCGGAGCCCAGTCTGCTTCTATGGGAGTTTGCTTCTCTGTTTCTGTTGGATGTAAAGCTCCATGATGATGGAAATACCTGATCTCTAAACATCATCTACACTTTAATGTGAAGCAGTCCCAGTGGTTGCTAAAGCCAGTAACAGGTAATGTGATTGGTTTTGAAGCTCTGGTTATAATTAGAGATAAGGGGAGCTATGGCATTGGGTTTTCAAAGGTTAGCAAGGATTCCTTTGGCATCTGGAGGGTGCAAGTGAAGGGGATTGTGATTGGCTGTTATCTGTACCCAATCCCAGGACCCGGTGTTAAACAACAGTTTGGCTTGTCTGAGGTCTGCGGCCGACAATATAACCAACACGTACACCACAGCGCTTCTGTCCTACACCTTCAGCCTGGCAGGAGAGCAGGAGATGAGATCAAAACTACTCACTGAGCTGGAAGAGCAAGCACACAAGACAGGTATCGAGAAGAAGAGCTTTCTATCTATCTATCTATCTATCTATCTATGTCTCTCTCTCTCTCTCTCTCCCTGTCTCTCTCTCTCTCTCTCTCTCTCTCTCTCTCTCTCTCTCTCTCTCTCTCTCTCTCTCTCTCTCTCTCTCTCTCTCTCTCACACTCTCTCTCACTCTCTCTCTCACTCTCTCCCCTCCAGGGGGCTCAATACAATGAAACAGAAATGCCCAGGGTAGGTTCTACACAGAAGACATCAACAATATGCAACAGGATGGTTCTAAACACTCCAAACGTATCCAATAGCATTTGGATACTGAACCATATAAAGGTCCTAACAGTTAAACTCTACATTACACTGAATCACAAGATCTACGTGTTAAAACATTGACCAAGGGATAAAGGATAAGTTCATGTTTTTTTAAGTCCAAGACTGCATCAGAGATGTTTGAAAACCCAAAAGCATTCTCTTACAACCATGCTAGGCATACCAAGACATTAAAGAAACCTGTCAGCAGTGTTAGCAGTGTCTTGCCTCTGTGTGTTCCAATTCAGACGGCTCCCTGCACTGGTCGCGCTCCAAACAGGATTCTAGAAGGAGCGACTCTCTGGAAGTGGAGATGACGGCCTACGTGCTGATGTCTGTTCTCTCCGCACCCCAGCCATCTTCCTCCGATCTCAGCTACGCTTCCCGGATTGTCAAGTGGCTGGCTTACCAGCAGAACCCTTACGGAGGATTCTCGTCCACGCAGGTGAGAGCTCCGCTATACAAACTAATATCTGATTTGTGAAAAAGTTTCTAATTTCAAGTCTGTTTTTCCTTGAGTTCCGTTCTCTCAAAGTTATATCATTCATTTAAAAAAAAAAAAAACAATAGACAATTCTGTATTGAAATCAGCTGGTTTCACAGTCCCCAATTATCTCTAATCTTGGAGTATCTATAATATAGCTTGCACAATTTAGACACACCACTTCTCTAATACCACATGTAGATGTTCCTCTATTGTCCCCTACTGTCACCTTCAGATCTTGGAATCTGAACTGTCAAACCCGTAGAGCTTAATGAGCAGCTGCCTGAGTCCTCCATATATGAGTCATTACAGTCCCATCCCCTTTCAACAGCACCCCATGACACAGCCCCCTGCTCACGGGACTATGATCCCTCTCATGCAGTCAGGTTAGGGATCCCACCACTACCACCATATGTAAGTGCTTTATTACAGGGGATCTAGGTCTTTCTCATTCTCACGTTGACTCTCCCCCTCTCTCCCCAGGACACAGTGATGGCTCTGTGCTTGAGCACAGTCACAGTGCTATACTTCCTCTCTCCCTCCCCTCTCACTCTCACATTGACTGTCTCTCCCTCTCTCCCCAGGACACAGTGGTGGCTCTGCAGGCCCTGGCTCGGTACAGTGCCCTGGTCTACTCCCCAGAGGGCTCCAGCACTCTCACAGTGCATTCTAAAGGGGGCTTCATGAGACAGTTCCACCTGGACCAGAGCAACAGGCTGCTCTACCAGGAGGAGCCACTGCAGGAAGTCCCTGGGGAATACAGCGTGGAGGCAGAGGGCAAGAACTGCGTCTTCGTGCAGGTCAGTGTCATCTCTCAATAGCCCTGCCAGAAACAGTGTCTCAGTGATGTCAGCAATATGGAGTATCTTATTGACATAGCTTGTGTTCTGACGTCACTTAAAAGGCTACACAATAATATAACATATACAGTATTCAAGTACCTTTAAGACTTTCCAAATACGAACCAGAATGCCAGGATGTGGAAGAACCTAGTTGTATTATATAGTAGCTACAGGAAAGGCAGAGGCAATCCCTATGCATGGGGAATGAGGTTCATATCCCCTGGGCTCCTAGTAAATCCTGGAGTGAGCTGCCCAGTCCGTGTGATTCATTGCACTCTCTCCTCTTCCGTTTCCCAGTTGGCACTCCGGTACAACATCCCCCCCCCTCCCGGGTTCTCCACCTTCAACATCTCCGCGGAGGCGAGGGGTCTCTGCAACGCCACTGACAAGAAGACCCTGGAAGTGCTCTTCACAGTCAGGTGGGCAGGTTTGAAACCCTTAAACACACCATCGTTGTAGAGCTTGATCAGTTTGTAAAGCAGCACACAGCACTTCATTCCCTAGCCTTTCTCTTCTGCAGGCCTGGGTTTAACGCTGGCTTCATGCCAGTGAAACACATGTGGTGGTTCCAGCTTGTGATGGGTTATCCACAGTACTTTTCATTATCCACAGTACTACACACAATGAAGTACAATGTGTCTTTATTGCCAGTCTCTGATATTAGTTAGTGCAGTGTTCTTTATTCAACTTTTTGCCACTTGAACCTAATTCTCAACCTGTTTTAACACATCACAATTTCACTGAAGGCTTTTTACTCCGAACATCTATTGAAGTTACAAAACTCAAACCCAGGATAGCAATGAAACACCTCTTAGAAATTATTTAAGTTGTTTTGATGACCTTGAAAAAGAATTCTGGACAAAATGTTCATCACTGAATTTATTACATTTCTAAATTTCTAGTTTTGAAACATTAACGATTGTTTTAAATTTTTTCTTAAAAAATGACTGGTGAATTTTTTTTTTTTTTTTCCTCTCCGTGTTTAGTTACAATGGGAAAAGAGAGGTAACCAACATGGTGATCGTGAATGTGAAACTGCTCTCTGGATTCAGCCCTGATAAACTCTCTCTGATGAATGTAAGGAACTAATCACATATAAACTGGGTCAGACAAAGACATCTTAGGGCTGATCATCTTACATTACACATTCAAGGGATGGCAAAATGTACCCAAGGGAAAAGCATGATACAACTGCAAAGATACTCTGCAAAAATTCTGTGGTAAACCTTTATAAGGCTCCTAATCGATAGACAAGGTAATTTAGCAAAAAGATAACTTATTTCCCCATGTTGTTTCTATAAGTTGTAAGATTGTGAAGCCCTGATAGCCCAGCAGCCTCTATCAAAGGGTATGATTTATCTCATAAAATGTAAAGGCAGTCAATTATATAAAGAATTGGTGAGCAATCCAAAAATGGTCTTGTGCTTAAAACCAGTGGACTAACCTACATTTAAATAAAGGTTGAGGTCTCTACAAAGCTAAAAATCATCTAGTTTTTTGGAGGTAAGCCAAAACAGGCATGTTTATTTCCTAATGTCATCTATCTGATCCCATGGGCCTGTTCTCCCTGCAGCTTCAAAGAGCCGCCTTTGTGAAGCGTGTTGATATTGAGGATGGGCACGTCATCATCTATATTGATGGGGTAAGTTCAACACCTGAGCCTGAGCCAATGTAGCTGGGTTAGGAGAAAGCCCAGATGAAAGCGTATGTCTGTCTGGCTGGAGGGAGGTTGAGCTCTGTAGCTGGGTTAGCAGAAAGCCCAGATGAAAGCGTATGTCTGTCTGGCTGGAGGGAGGTTGAGCTCTGTAGCTGGTTAGGATAAAGCCCAGATGAAAGCGAATGTCTGTCTGGCTGGAGGGAGGTTGAGCTCTGTAGCTGGGTTAGCAGAAAGCCCAGATGAAAGCGTATGTCTGTCTGGCTGGAGGGAGGTTGAGCTCTGTAGCTGGGTTAGGAGAAAGCCCAGATGAAAGCGTATGTCTGTCTGGCTGGAGGGAGGTTGAGCTCTGTAGCTGGGTTAGGAGAAAGCCCAGATGAAAGCGTATGTCTGTCTGGCTGGAGGGAGGTTGAGCTCTGTAGCTGGGTTAGGAGAAAGCCCAGATGAAAGCGTATGTCTGTCTGGCTGGAGGGAGGTTAAGCTCTGTAGCTGGGTTAGCAGAAAGCCCAGATGAAAGCGTATGTCTGTCTGGCTGGAGGGATGTTGAGCTCTGTAGCTGGGTTAGGAGAAAGCCCAGATGAAAGCGTATGTCTGTCTGGCTGGAGGGATGTTGAGCTCTGTAGCTGGGTTAGGAGAAAGCCCAGATGAAAGCATATGTCTGTCTGGCTGGAGGGATGTTGAGCTCTGTAGCTGGGTTAGGAGAAAGCCCAGATGAAAGCGTATGTCTGTCTGGCTGGAGGGAGGTTGAGCTCTGTAGCTGGGTTAGCAGAAAGCCCAGATGAAAGCGTATGTCTGTCTGGCTGGAGGGAGGTTGAGCTCTGTAGCTGGGTTAGCAGAAAGCCCAGATGAAAGCGTATGTCTGTCTGGCTGGAGGGAGGTTGAGCTCTGTAGCTGGGTTAGCAGAAAGCCCAGATGAAAGCGTATGTCTGTCTGGCTGGAGGGAGGTTGAGCTCTGTAGCTGGGTTAGCAGAAAGCCCAGATGAAAGCGTATGTCTGTCTGGCTGGAGGGAGGTTGAGCTCTGTAGCTGGGTTAGGAGAAAGCCCAGATGAAAGCGTATGTCTGTCTGGCTGGAGGGAGGTTGAGCTCTGTAGCTGGGTTAGCAGAAAGCCCAGATGAAAGCGTATGTCTGTCTGGCTGGAGGGAGGTTGAGCTCTGTAGCTGGGTTAGCAGAAAGCCCAGATGAAAGCGTATGTCTGTCTGGCTGGAGGGAGGTTGAGCTCTGTAGCTGGGTTAGCAGAAAGCCCAGATGAAAGCGTATGTCTGTCTGGCTGGAGGGAGGTTGAGCTCTGTAGCTGGGTTAGGAGAAAGCCCAGATGAAAGCGTATGTCTGTCTGGCTGGAGGGAGGTTGAGCTCTGTAGCTGGGTTAGGAGAAAGCCCAGATGAAAGCGTATGTCTGTCTGGCTGGAGGGAGGTTGAGCTCTGTAGCTGGGTTAGGAGAAAGCCCAGATGAAAGCGTATGTCTGTCTGGCTGGAGGGAGGTTGAGCTCTGTAGCTGGGTTAGCAGAAAGCCCAGATGAAAGCGTATGTCTGTCTGGCTGGAGGGAGGTTGAGCTCTGTAGCTGGGTTAGCAGAAAGCCCAGATGAAAGCGTATGTCTGTCTGGCTGGAGGGAGGTTGAGCTCTGTAGCTGGGTTAGCAGAAAGCCCAGATGAAAGCGTATGTCTGTCTGGCTGGAGGGAGGTTGAGCTCTGTAGCTGGGTTAGCAGAAAGCCCAGATGAAAGCGTATGTCTGTCTGGCTGGAGGGATGTTGAGCTCTGTAGCTGGGTTAGCAGAAAGCCCAGATGAAAGCGTATGTCTGTCTGGCTGGAGGGATGTTGAGCTCTGTAGCTGGGTTAGGAGAAAGCCCAGATGAAAGCGTATGTCTGTCTGGCTGGAGGGAGGTTGAGCTCTGTAGCTGGGTTAGCAGAAAGCCCAGATGAAAGCGTATGTCTGTCTGGCTGGAGGGATGTTGAGCTCTGTAGCTGGGTTAGGAGAAAGCCCAGATGAAAGTGTATGTCTGTCTGGCTGGAGGGATGTTGAGCTCTGTAGCTGGGTTAGGAGAAAGCCCAGATGAAAGCGTATGTCTGTCTGGCTGGAGGGAGGTTGAGCTCTGTAGCTGGGTTAGGAGAAAGCCCAGATGAAAGCGTATGTCTGTCTGGCTGGAGGGAGGTTGAGCTCTGTAGCTGGGCTAGGAGAAAGCCCAGATGAAAGCGTATGTCTGTCTGGCTGGATTGAGGTTACGCTCTGTAGCTGGGTTAGGAGAAAGCCCAGATGAAAGCGTATGTCTGTCTGGCTGGAGGGATGTTGAGCTCTGTAGCTTGGTTAGCAGAAAGCCCAGATCAAAGCGTATGTCTGTCTGGCTGGATTGAGGTTGAGCTCTGTAGCTGGGTTAGCAGAAAGCCCAGATGAAAGCGTATGTCTGTCTGGCTGGAGGGAGGTTGAGCTCTGTAGCTGGGTTAGCAGAAAGCCCAGATGAAAGCGTATGTCTGTCTGGCTGGAGGGAGGTTGAGCTCTGTAGCTGGGTTAGCAGAAAGCCCAGATGAAAGCGTATGTCTGTCTGGCTGGAGGGATGTTGAGCTCTGTAGCTGCTGCATCACCAGCAAAGGCTTTGGCAACACATTGCAGGAAACATAACAAAGAATCATTAAACACATTAACATTCAGTCAGCTTGAGCCAGGGATAGAAGAAGCTCAAACTCCCTCACAAACCTTTGTGGAACCTTTGCTTTCAGCTTTTGACGGGTATTTTAAATATATATAAATATGTATATATATATATATATTGAGCATCTTGTGTATTTGCAAGGACAAGGAATCCATCACAAATAATAATCGTGGTTTCTTGCTTGAAATCTTCAGACGTCCCTTTTTTAAGTACAAGAATCCTAGTAGGGCACTTGAATGATGGAACAATAACACATTTCTAATGGCTCCTGTTGACCCCTGCTCCCCTACAGCTGATACGATTGCTACCCATGAATTACTCCTTCAACATCATTGAGGATTTTAACGTGAGGAACCTGAAACCAGCTGTGGTCAAGATCTACGACTACTACCAGACAAGTAAGGGGGAGCACAGTCTCTGCTGGTCTTTATGCTTCTAGGTTAAGGTTTGGCAACAGCACCCAGATAACCTTGAAGTTGTATCAGGGTGCATGTGATTCTGAGTCACAACTTCTAATTGTGATTGATTGAAAATGCAATTTTGTCAACACTCTCCTCTAATTCATCTCAAGAGGTTTCTTGTTTTCAACTAGTAAACAAAACCAGCGGTTACAGTAATCAGTTTGCTGGGAAGTATGTGTCTCAGGCTGGTTTTTTTGCTAGTTGTAGAATGACTTGACCTTTTCTGGGTCCCATTTACTATTGGGCCACCCTCACTCAATGTAAATGAACACGGTACAGCATGAACGTTAGAGGAGCATCCTCCGTTTCCATTGGCTCTACACTGGGACACAGAAGGGTCTTCTTCACACAATGCTTTCTTCTGTATTTCAGGTGAACATGCTGAATCTGAATACAGCTCCCCCTGCCATGAACGTGAGTGCAGTTCTGTTTCACAACTAGAACCATTAGAACAGCTAGCTTTAGGCATTTTATTTAGCAACACCGTTAAATAATGCCACCAGCTATTGAATCCAGTTTTTGTTAATTGTGAGGTAAATAATAAACCCATTACTCTATACCAGTGGTTGTAGTTTCTGAAACTGTAATCGTGAGGTAAATAATAAACCCATTACTCTATACCAGTGGTTGTAGTTTCTGAAACTGTAATCGTGAGGTAAATAATAAACCCATTACTCTATACCAGCGGTTGTAGTTTCTGGGCTGTTCTGTCATATGTCTCTTTTTGCATTTCAGCTGAGGAAGTCAATGAAGTCTAACAGACCAGCTGACCAACACTGACCATTCCCCAAAATCGACTTCCTGTTATTCCTATTGTATTTTCTGTATGTTCAGAAAAAAAGCTTTTTAGGTCAAATAAAGTTACAGAAATTGCATTTGTATAAATGAAGTCTGGT